>RJWM01025981.1:0-28662 GCA_004363535.1 Dasyprocta punctata | reverse complement strand
ATCAGGAAGAAAAACAGGCTGCTTCCTGAGGTTAACTCCGTATCTCTGAGCCTGCCCAGTCCTGGTCATCAAATAAAAGAGCACCCAGCCCAGCCTGAGAGCCTGGGCTCCTTACTGAAAGCAGCTGTGTCCCAGAGCTTCCTATGCTGAGATTTGAAGATGTGTCCCAAGGTTTCTGGATGAGATAAGTATTCAATAAAATTACTGTTTTTTTAAAAAAAATCATGAAAGAACAAATGCAGCATCAGTAAAATCAATAATCTTGTATTTTTCTTTTAAATCCATGTTATACTTCTAAATGGATTCACCCATAAAGATATCTGGCATTGTTTTATGCGTTGGGTTTCCATGTAAGTCATGTTAGACCATATCTGTGGTTCTGTAACTTGTTTTTCACCTCTCTTATCCAAGGATCTGTCTTTCCATATTAGTCCACAAAGATCTATTTTGTTCTGCAAAAAGGATTAATAACTTTACCCAACCAATAGGACACTGGTGAGAACACAAGTCATGATCAGTACGTGCCGCTTGACTTACAGTGGTTGCCTTTGGAGTGTCAACCTCATCCCTTCTGCAGTGGGACTTCAGGGTGGCCATGCGGTCTAGCCTGGGTTGGGGCCAGCCTTTCTCCAAGCAGCCCAGGCAGCTCACCGCCCTTCTGTGATGTCACCCTGTGTCCCCACTGATGGCTTGCTTTGAAAACTGAGGCCACAAAGTGAATCTTCCCATTTCAGTCATTGCCTTTTCCCCCTTCATGATACTAAGTGGAAGGATTTTCAGTATTAGTGAAACAGGAAAGTCTAGGGGTGGGGGCAGGTTTTCCTGAGCTAAATTCTGGCTGTGCCATTTAAAAACTGAATAGGGAACCTTCCCAGGGGATCTGAGGCCCCTGAATGACCCCTATTTGGAAATGACCTCCTGTCAGTGTGAGAATGGTTTACAAATACGACGCACTCACATGGCATCTTATTCTCCCCGTGGGATGATCCTTGCTGACAAGATTCCCTCAGGTTTCCCCACTCTGCGTTGCAGGACACTGCCTTCTGGGTCTTGAAACAGTCTTGAATGTCTCAGCTCGCCGTGGCATGAGCTGCATCCAGCTAAAGGGTGAGCTGGGCTTGGCTTGCTTGTTTTCTTTCCAGTTTAGGGAGCTGCTAATATACAGGTGCAAACGTCACCTTTCATTCATTCAGCCCTTCAAAACCACATCCATGGAGCATCTGGCATGTGCCAAGAAATGTGCTAGGAGGCTCAAGGGTGAAACAAAAACACCTAGTTCCTACCACCATGGAGCCTCATTTTTTTTGAGACAGAATCCCACCGTGTAGTTCAGACTGGCCTTAAATTCACTATGTAGTCCAAGCTGGCTTCCTACTTGTGGCAAACCCCCTGCCTCAGCCTGCCAAGTGCTGGTATTACAGGCATGCACCACCTATCTGGCTAAGCTTCAGTTCTTGAAGGCGTGGCAAGGAGAAGCATGTAATGCAATAAACTCTAGTTTCTTTTGAGAGCTGGAAATACCAAGACCCATGGGCCAACTACCTCATAAGTGGATGGGGAAGTGGGTTACAGCCAGGTCATAAATCCTTTACCTGTGCAGAGGGCTCCAAGTGAGAGACTTCTGTTCCTCTTTAAGAAGTCTGGATATCTCCGTCTTAGAGGCCAGGAATCTGTCTCAGGCATCTGATGCCTCCTGCAATGTCCAGGACACAGTGGAAGCTCTACAAATGCCTGACTCCTGAGTGACTGGTTTAGGAGTTGTGATTTTCCTGGTGGCCAAACTTTATAAAGAATGAACTTGTTCATTCACTTAAGAATTTTGAAGGAGTGGGAGAATTTTATGTCAGAGACTTGTTCTTGAAAAGCTTGCACAACTTGACGCCCACATAATTCAAGGCTAATCCTAGCAAAGAATGGTGGGCATGGCTATTCACAGTCTAAAGTGATACTGAAATAACAAACACAGATCACAATGCATGCTTTTGGTTGTATTTTAAGGTAGGAGTTTTTGAGCAATTTAAAACTGCAAACATCTTCATTTTGAAAAATGTAACCTATGAGTGAGAACAGCTATGGCTCGGGATTTCAAATGTAATGAAACTTAGTCACGCCACATTTCCATACGTGTGCAATATCTCTTTTGTGACCCCATCTTGCAGCATGAAGCCCTGGGTCTTGCAAACAACTCATGTATGCTTACATAGCCCTCCCCACCCGTGTGGAAATCAGCATGGCAATTTCCTCCAACCTGGATGCTGGACATGTCTTTTCCCCACCTTCTCTTTTGCACACGCTTTCGGGCTGTGTTGGAAGCTCCATGTGGATCTTTTCAATCAGGTTGTAGCCGGGCCCAGTCCTAAGAGCCAAAACTGCCACTTAGAAATGACTGTGCAGAGTTTGTCCTCATTTGCTTTCATCCCACGCTCTCCATACTCCCCAGAGTTTTGTTTCCAGGCAACAGCAGGGCTTTTCCCAGGCAATGGATGCTTTGGAGGTGCGGGGGGAGGGTGAGTCCTCTTATCTAGACTGTGTGGAGATTCAGCACCATGAGTAACCATGGCGCAACAATTCAGCACCACGGACAACTCACCTCCTCAGCACCGCCTGCAGCGCAGGCAGGAGTGGTGTCAGAACCACGGACAGCTCCTGCCGGATACCACCGACAGCGATGTTGCAAAATGCTTCAGCACTGCGGATAGCTTGCAGGGCCGCGGGTGAAGATAGCAAACACAGCCCGGCGACAGATTCAGCACCATGGACAGCGCACAACGAGATGCGGCTCGGACTGCGGGTGGTTCGGCGCCCCGGGCCTCCCCTGCCCCTTCCTTGTCTGGTTCAACGTACAGCGCATATCCAGCGGCTCAGCACTGAAGACGGCCAGTGCTGCAATTGTTCAGCAATGCGGACAGCTCAGGCTGCAATGATCTAGCACCGCGGACAGCTCAGGCTGCAAAGGGCAGGGATTCGGCGACGCGACACTGCGGGGCCATTTAGCGCGGACACGTCAGGCATTGACTTTTCAGCACCGCGGACAGCTCTCTCAGCACTAATTTACCACAGACGTTCGTTGCAGGGCATAATTTTGCCACTGATGCTAGATGCCTGTGCCTTTAGGAACTGCTCCCAGGACCCCTTTCCCAGCCGCCACCCCTAGAATCTCCAGATGGTGATGTGTGCTTCACTCACGCCTTCCTGGTGCACAGGCACCCAACACTTAACCGTCCCAAAGGGAACTCTGAGTATCCCTGCAAAAAAGACTTGGTCCTACTCATTGCACTACCGGACACTCAGTTGCTCCTGCCCGCGGCCCATCTCCCTTGATTCTTCCCTTCCTCCCATGCACAGGTGGGCTTCTCAGCGCCGCCTGTCCTCTGCACCCCGAATCTGTCCACATCCTTGGGCCACCATGCCCCTGACCTGGCCTCCCATTCTACCCCTTCAAACCTTCCCCACATTTGTGACCCTCTTGTGTGTCAATCAGAAGCTGTCACACCAGTCCTAGGCAGGTTGCCGTTTCTTCCCGACACAGCTACAATCAAGTCTCAGCCTTCCAAGACACTGGGGGTCTCCAGAGCCCCCAACCCATCACCACCCCCTTGCCCGGCCATGTTGGCGGTTCGGGCCTCCTCGCTGGCTCCTTTGAGCTGATGTTCTCTCCGTCATGGCTTCTTGCATCACAGTCTCTACCCCACTTTTCAGATCTCAGCTCAGAATGTCGCCTCTGCATGAAGACTTTCTCTGGTCCTCACCCAAAGTGATCTCACAGTTGCTTTCACATTGACTTGTTTCATATACTTCCTGGCAATGAGCATAAATTACATTTTATTTACACTTTCTGCTTCACTTGCCTGTTGTCTGCTTTGTCATTAGAATGTAAGGTCCGGGCCGTCAACATCCATTGTCTGGATCACCCGGAGCAGCATCTGCCACCTACAGGTTGTTTAACAATTATTTGGTGAATGACGAGCAAGCGAATCATTCCCAGCCCTGAATCACTCTGTCTTTCCCCTGCCAGTCATGGATCCAAAACGGTGTCAACAGCACTCGTGTCTTTGCAGAACCTTGGTCCAGGGCTTGAGGGCTGCACGGAGGTCCCCAAGACCAGCCCAAGGTTTGAAGACCCGCAGGACCCAATGAAAGGCATCCACAGCTATGAGAGATTACACTGAAAAACACAAAGCACAGTCCGCAGAAGGAAAAGGCTTGAGGGTGTCACAGTCTCAGCCCACACCTTGTGTGTCATGAAGCCACAGCCAGGGTGAGGCTGCGCTGTGCCACAGCAGAGGGACGGGGGACGGAGACCCACCAGGCCGCCACACCAGGCCACGGCATTCGGGAGGACTGATGCCTTTTGATTCTTTTCCATTTCTGCTTACTGTGCAGGAAACTACCTTTCACATGTGGAAGTGATGTAAAGTTCCCTCTGGAAAGCCCTTCTGAGCCAGGAGTGGTGGTGCACACCTGTCATCCAGCCCTCCGGAAGGCCAAAGCAGGAGGATCACAAGCTTAAGTCCAGCCTGGGCAACTCAGTGACTTAGTGAGATCCTGTCTCAAAACAAACAAACAAACAAACAAACAAGAGGGCTGGAGATGTAGCTCATCAAGAAGGCACTGGGTTCAAAATCTAGAGCAATAACAACAACAAAGTAAGGCACTTCTGAACAGGTTTTATTTTATTTATTTATTTTTGTCTTTTTGAGACAGGGTCTCACTATGCAGTTCAAGCTGGCCTTGAACTCACTTTGTAGCCCAGGCTGGCCTCCTCCTGCCTCAGCCTCCCGAGTGGTGGGATTATGAGCATGAGCCACCATGTCTGGCCTTGAAAGGTTTTAGAAAATGGGTTATTTAAAATAAAAATGCTAAGTAATGGCAGCACAGACGTCACATGAAATGGAGCCAGTCACGCAGGTGGCATCCACTGATGCAGGGAGAGACACAGCTCGAGAGGAACGTGTGGAAGGTTGCCGCTCAAGGGAGACCAACCCGGTGGGCTCGGGTCACTGTTCCTCGACGTTTTCCTCGATTTCAGGAAGACATAACCTCATCGTAATCTTCTAAAGAAGTCATTCTCTCCCACAGACCTTAGTCTAAGGATTTTCAGGATGAAAACTGGACTTTTCCTTCATGCCAAGGCCACAGTGCCTCATCGCAGTGATAATCCAGGACACTTACCAAGCACTCAGTACGCATGGGGTTCCGGGGTCCTCTCATTCGCTCCCACACGATCCTCTGAGGCAGAGCTTCTGTTGTCCCCGTTTTGAAGACGGCAAAACTAAGACGCAGTGAGCCTACTTCCCAGACTCCCACGGTGGTCAGTGCTGGGGGTCGAGCTCTTACCGCCGGCTCCCGTCTCCTGGCCTCAACGTCTTGCTGTCGCAGGACACGGGGAGGCGAGAGGGAAGCGTCTTCTTGGACAATTCATCTTCTCCTGTTGACACTACCGCCGCGGAAGGGCCGGAAACTGTGCCCCGAGTCTCCACGGGAGACATTTCCCCCAGCACTTTGGGACTTACACGGAAACTCTTAAGAAAAGTCTGTCTCAATTCTTCATATTCTTTCTGTGTGACCTCTGGGCTGGTGATTTAATTCTTTGTGTTTTAGTTTCTTTTTCAGTAAGGTGGGGACAGTAATACCTCCCCACAGGGCTGTCAAATTAAATGAGGTAATATACAAAAAATAAAATATAAAAAATAGAAAATATAGAAAAAACTTTGTTTACAGCACCCATTGGATAAATGACGGTTACTTTGTGTTCTTGAGTACTGAGGTCATCCTATTGCTTATTTACTTGGAAAAGAAAGTTAAATCCTTTCCTTACACCACGCAAAAAAATTCCAGAAATTCCAGCCAACTTTCATAAACCTATGAAACAGGACTATGAAGTACGAGATTATACAGGAAAGTATGTGTATGAGAAGAGGGCGGGGAAAATGTCTTAATAAGATCCCAAAGGCAAAAAATAAAAACAAAACTCTTGACTTTTTATCAAAGTTGAAAACTCCCAGCCCTGTAAACACATCAGAAAGGCGGGGACAGGCGGGGAGGCGGTGTGCGCGCCGCGGACAGGTGAGCAGGTGGGGGGTTCAGGGCTCGCCGAGCCGGGCCGCGGCAGCGGGGGACGCGGAGGGGAGAAGCCGCCGCGCCCCGCGGTGGCCGGGACCTGAAATCGAGACCTTCACGCCGAGGCTGCGTGGACGCGGTCAAACACTTCCCGCGGCCGGGGAGAGGCCCGGGACGGTGCGCGCGCGGCGGACGGGGTCCCCGGAGCCGCACCCCCTCCTGGGCGCTGCCCCCCTCGCCCCGCGCCGCGCACTGGGTCGCACAGCGGCGGCACCGGGGCCTCCGCACCGACCTCACCTGCGCGCTTCCCCCGACCGGGGTTCCTCCCCTCCCCCGCGGGGTCCCCGGGGCGCAGCGGGGGGCTGCCCCTCCCCCACCCCGCGTCTGCGCAGTCGCAGTCCACGCGGTGCCCGCTCTGCAGCGCGGACAGGCGAGAGGGGCGGGTGAGTCGGCGCGGGGCCTGGAGGGGCCGGGGGCGCGGGCGCCGGGAGCCCGGCGGCGACCGGGACGGGGTGGCGGGAGGGGAGCGGGGTCCCCAGGCGCTGGTGGGAGAGGGCGGGGTCCGCCCGGTGCGCAGCTCGCCTCCCCGCGCCGCGCGCTCTCGGTCCGGGACGGTTGCTCGGGGCGCGCACTGCACTCCGCGGGCCCTGGAGCGGACGAGTCCCGGGCCACGCGGGGAGGGTCCCGGTCCGCGTCCCGGAGGAGCAGGGGTGGCCTCGGCCAGGCCCCGGGCGCCCGGGCCCCGGAGCGGACGCTGCGTCACGTCACGGGTGACCTGGTGCCGCCCTCCCCGGCCCGGCCCGCAGCTCCGGTCCGCTCCGCGCAGCCCCGCGCGCTCGCCTCTCCCTCCCTCCGGCCCGCGTCTGCACCCCCGGGGCTCAGGCTCAGGACGGCACCGGCCGCGGCCAGAGCCCTGCGCGGGGCTCCTCACCCGGCTCGGACCCAGACCTGGCCCGCGTTCTCCCTTTTCAGCGTATTTAAAATAATCGCGGACCGCGGGCGGGCGGTGCCGCTGGGGGTGGAGCCCAGGGCCTTGGCCTGCAGCTCTCTGCCCGGGCTTTTCATGTTATTTTGAGACAGGGTCTCGCTAACTTGCCCAGGCTGGGCTCGAGCTTGTGATCCTCCTGCCTCAGCTCCCAGAGCGCAGGGCTGGCGAGGGTGCACCACCACCTGTTCGCCCCCTGACAGATGGCCAGGCCCAGAAGGGTGGTCCATCAGGGGCCCAGGGGCGGCGGCCTTGCTGTCGTCACTGTCGTTCTTGTTTTTAGGAGGAGCCATCAAATCCCATAAAGTGCGCACCGAGCTTAGTGTCTGTGATTATGGGATCCCAGCCCCGAGGAGGCCGAGGCAGGAGGATCTTGAGTTGCAGGCCAGCCTGGACAACTAAGTGAGACTACATTCAAAAGAATAAAAAATTAAAAATTAAAAAAGCGAGGGCATCAGAGCTGGGTGGTGTGGCCGCTGCCCCCAGGCGCCTGCACACGGGCACAGAAGTCCCTACCAGGAGGCGCGGGGCGGCGTCGCCGGGACGGTGTGAGCCGGCGCTCAGAGGACGCCGTGGTGTGGGCAGGGGCGCGGGCCGGGGCCCTGGTGACAGCGAGGGCCGGCCGGTCGGGCAGGAGACGCCGGGCTTCTGAGAAGTCAGAGACGGCAGGCCGGGCCGGGTTTTGCTGGGCTGCACAGGGCGTCTCCCTCCGACGGGCCCGGGTCTTCTCTGCCCCGGATCCGCCCCTGCGGCCTCCCCGCTCTCGCTGGTCCCCGCCTGGAGAGCTCTTTCTCTGGTCCCCCGGTTCACTGTGCTTTCAGGAATGAGAGCGCAGACGCCGAGCGGCCCTACGAGGGCTGCGCGAGCGCCCGGGTGTACAGCGGGGCACACAGCGCTCAGAGAGGCGCAGGGGCTCCCGGGTCGCCGCGGCCGGCGGCGTCTGGCTGCCCTGTCGCTTTCCCGCCTTCCTGGTCCCCGCTGGGTGGGGTGACGGCTCCCTGAGGATCCCCACAGTCCGGGCCCCAGGACCCGCGCGTCCCTGTGACCGCGGGCGTGGCACTCAGGGTGCGGTGAAGTGGGCGCTGTGACTCAGATCCCCGGGGCGCTCCGGGGGGGTCCGGGATCCCTAGGAACGGGGCGGGGGGAGCCGGCAGGTGCTGCCTGAGAGCTGGGTCGGGAGGAGTCAGGGCGGGGGGCTGTGGCTGCAGCTTGAAGCTGCCCTGCCTTCGCTTCTCTTTTATCTGGAGAGACCTGTCTCAGACTTCTTCTGTGGAAACCATAAAGTAATGAATTTGAGCCCGGTGTGGTGCTGCGTTCCTCTGCTCACAACAGTCTGGGAGGCTGAGGCAGGAGGAGCACTAGTTTGAGCCCAGCCTGGGAAACTTAATGACTTGGCAAGACTCAGTTTCAAAAAATAAAAAATAAAAAGGGCTTGGGATGTAGCTCCGTGCAAAGCCCTGGATTCAATCCCTAATACTTAAAGAAAACCATGAATACATAAAATAATAAGTTTGTGTTGTCTTTAGTGACTCAATTTGTGGGAATGTGTTACAGTTCGTGTGCAGGAAATTCACCCCATCCCTAAAGGGCCCTTTCGGTCAGGGTTGTATAAAGGCCTCACGGTGGTGTTACACAACTCAATTCCCAAGGCCAACAAGTATTTACACAGGCAATGCAGCGGACGCCAGCAGCAAACCCCAGCACCGTGTGACATTTAAACAGCTTGTGTTTTATTTGTGTTTCCTTCTTCGCTGAGGTCTATGAAGTACATAGGGTCCCGTACGTGAAGTTTCCCAAGAGCCCAGGGAGTTGTTGAGAGTTTCACCCACGTGGCCACATGTGGACCGAGGTGAAGGTTCTCACAACCCCCCGCCCCCGGGCCAGGGTAACAGTGCCCAGGGTCCCAGCAATTGCCGTTCATTTCTCCTGTCCCAGAGCCTTCATCAGTAAGGCCACGGGTATTGCTCTAGTGTGTCTGTTCTTATCCATCCACCCGCCCACCCATACATCCATCCATCTACCTACTCCTCCACTCCTCCATCCACCCATCCACCCATTCATCCACCCATTCATCCATTCACCCACTCCACTCACCCATCCATTCACCCTTCCATCCACCCATCTATCCATCCATCCATCTACCCATCCACCCATTCATCCACCCATCCATTCATTCACCCACTCATCCACCCACCCACCCCTCCATCCATCCATCTACCTACTCATCCACTCATCCATTCACCCATCCACCCACTCATCCACCCACTCATCCACCCATCCACCCACTCATCCACCCACTCATCCACCCATCCACCCACTCATCCACCCACTCATCCATCCATCTACCTACTCCTCCACTCCTCCATCCATCCACCCACCCACTCATCCAGCCGTCCACTCACCCATCCACTCCCCCACGCATCCACCATCCATGGTGAGATATGTGACTCATATGTACTCACATGCATGCACTTGGCATTTTCTGCTTTCGAGTGTGCAGATTTAACCAGCTGTGGATAGAAAATATTTAGAAAGAGCTGCACCTGCACTGAGCGCATCCCGATGCTTTCTGGTTGTTAAGTCACCGGTGGGGTCTGAGGAGACTCCCAGAGGGGCCGGGCTCCTCCAGTACCCTGTGGAGTAGGCTCGTGACTCCCACCATGGGGAGAGACTCCGGACACCTTGGGCGAGGTCCAGGCAGACTTATGGGGCACCATTAGAAAGGGGGGAGAATAAGAAATGGAGGCCCTTCATTTCCAATTTTACTGTGCTATGGTCAGATAATATGCATGGAATTATTTCAGTTCCTTTGCATTTACTTAAGCTTGCTTTGTGGACCAGTATATGATCTATTTTAGAAAATGACCCATGTGCAGCTGAGAAGAATGTGTATTCTGATGTTGATGGCTAGAATACTCGGTACACATCTACTAGGTCCATTTGTTCACAAGTTTGATTCAGTTCTGCTATTTCTTTGCTGATTTTTTGTTTGGTTGATCTGTCTCTCTGTGACAGTGGGGTGTTAAGGTCCCCTGTTATAACTGTATTATTGTTTATTTGGTTTTTCATGTCTATTAAGAAGTGTCTTACATAGTTGGGTGCTCCCATATTTGGTGCATATATATTTATGATTGTGATCTCTTCCTCTTGAAGTTTTCCCCTAACAAGTATGTAGTGACCTTCTTTATCTCTTTTGATCATTCTCAGTTTGAAGTTTGCATTATCTGCAAACATAATAGCTACCCCTGCTTTTTTCTGGGTTCCTGTTGCATGGAGTATTGTTTTCCAGCCTTTTTTTGAGTGAAATGTGTTTCTTGTACACAGCATATTGTTGGATTTTGTTTCTTAACCCACTCTGCTAGTCTGTTTCTTTTTATTGGTGAGTTGAGGTCATTTACATTGATTGATATAACTGATACGTACCAGCTCATACCTGTCATGATATCTTTCTGTTGTTGGTTTGCTGCATTTTCTGTTTAATTACTTGCCCTGCTTAGTGGTTTCCTTTTGTTGTTGTTCTTAAGATTGTGGCTATCTTTGTCTCTTTCTAGAGTGTCTTTCATTACTCTTTGTAGTGTTGGTTTGGTGGCCATAAATTTGTTCAGTTGTTCTTTGTCATGAAAGTGTCTTATTTCTCCATCAATTTTTAAGGATAGTTTTGCAGGGTACATCAATCTGGGTTGAAAGTTATTTTCTTTCAGGATTTGAAATACTTCACTCCAAGCTCTTCTTGACTTAAAGGTTTGTGTTGAGAAGTGTGCCGTGATTCTGATAGGCTTTCCTTCATAGGTGATCTGTTTCTTTTCTCTGACAGCTTTTAGTATTTTGTTCTTGTGCTGTATTTCTGATACCCTTACTGTTATATGTCTGGGTGAGGATTTATTTTGGTTGTGGTTAATTGGGGTTCTGTATGCCTCAGTTACCTGTATTTCAGATTCTCTTCTCATGTTTGGAAAGTTTTCTGCTATTATTTCTGTGAATAGTCTTCGCAGGTCATTAGTATTGACCCCTGCTTTTTCATTTATGCCTATTAATCTTATGTTATTTCTCTTGGCATCGTCTTGCAGCTGTTGAATTGTTGTTTCTTGGTTCCTTACTATTTTTAGGAGATCTTTTCTTTCGTGGCCATGATCTCCCATGCTGTCTTCAAGATCTGAGATTCTATCTTCAGCTTCATTTAAGCGGTTTTTCAAACTTTCCATGGAGTTTTTGATTTCCTGCATTTCCCTTTGCATCTGTTTCATGCATTCTGTTTGTGTCTTATATTGTTCATTCAAAGTTTTGATAATTTTCTTAAGTTGTTCTATTTTTTATCTTGCTTTTCTTTAGATACACACAACATTTCTTTAATAATGATTGTCATTTTATTTTTTAGCTGAGAGAATATTTCTGATTTGAATTTCTCTATAGCTTCATCAAGCTGTTTCTTTATTGCATTTTCTATCATTTCAGAAAGTTCATTTGTGTGACTCCCACTGTCTTCCATTTCAGTGTCTCTTGGGTTTGTTCTTTGTGGGCTGGGGGACTGAGACTGCCTCTTGGTCTTCGTTTTAACAAATCGTGCTGGAGAAACTGGCTTTCTATATGCCGTAAACTAAAACTAGATCCATGCCTATCACCATGCACTAAAATAAAGTCAAAATGGATCAAAGATCTGAATATAAAAACAGAGACACTAAATTTACTAGAAGACAAGGTAGGTAAAAATCTCGATGACATAGGAGTAGGCAGAGAGTTCATGAACAAAAATGAAATTGCATGGGAAACACTCCCCAGAATCAACACCTGGGATCTCATCTTACTAAAAAGATTTTGCATGTCAAAGGAAATCTCCAACAGTGAAAAGAAAACCTACAAACCGGGAAAATATCTTAGCCAATTGTCCATCAGACAAAGGACTTCTATCTATAACATATAAAGAATTAAAAGAAATCAGGCCCCTAAAATTCAAGGACCCAATCCAAAAATGGACATCTGAGATGAATACACACTTCTCAGAGAAAGAAATACAAATGGCAAATAAATATATGAAAAAATGTTCAACATCCATGGTCATTTGGGAAATGCAAATTAAAACAACACTGAGATTCCATCTCACTCCAGAAAGAATGGCCAAGATTAAAAATCAACTGACAACAAATGCTGGAGAGGCTGTGGGGAAAAAGGAACTCTTCTCCACTGTTGGTGGGAGTGTAGACTGGTGCAACCATTGTGGAAAACAGTGTGGAGATTCCTCAAGAAGCTAGGATTAGAGATCCCATTCAACCCAGGTATCCCACTTCTGGGCATTTTCCCAGAAGAATTGAAAACATCATACCACAGTGATATCTGTGCACCCATGTTTATAGCAACCCAATTTATAATAGCCAGATCTTGGAAACAACCCAAGTGCCCATCAATCAAAGAATGGATAAAAAGATGTGGTATTTTTATACAGTGGAGTACTACTCAGCTATTAAGAAAGATTGCATTGAGACTTTTGTAAGCAAATGGTCACGACTTGACACCATACTCATAAGTGAGATAAATCAAACCCACATGTGTAAATACTGTATTGTCTCCCTAGTGTAAGAAACTGAAAAAGTATATATGATCCAAAATCTATAATAAATGGTACGTAAGGATAGAGAACAGCTCAAAGAGCAAAAGTAATTGGGAAGGGAAAAGGCGGAAGGAGAAAAGGGAGGAGGAAAAGATATAAACCTATATATATGTATATGTAAGATACCTAAAATGAACACACTGCTGAATGTATTCGTTATTGAGAAAGAATAATTAATACTCATATGATTAGATCAATTTTACATGTGTATATCTGTTAATGTAAGTAACCATTTTGAAGATAACCATTCGCAATATTGCAACCATTGTCAAGTTTCTATCATCCGGTTTTGTAAACCTGCGATGTTACTGTTGTGTATTTACTCTAGTCGTTTGTTTGTCTCTTTTGCTTGTTGTCTTTGTTTTACATGTCCTTTTTTCTGTTTTTTCTTCGCTTAAATTAAAAAAAAAGGAAAAAGAAAAAGAAACAGAGGCCCGAACGGCTGCAGCCCGCTCTGTGCAGTCGGTTCGGCCACTGGCACAGCCGGGTGTGGAGGGCGCGCCGGGCTGCGCGGCGCGGGGCGGTGACCGTTCCGGCGGTGGCCTCGCGGCTGGGGACAGCTCGGCTCCCGGGAGATGACGCTGTTGGGGATGTGCGGGGCGCAGGGCGCAGCGCGGGGCTCCGGGGGGGCTGGGCGGTGAGCTGGCGGGCGGTGAGGAGCAGGGGCGAGGCCCGGGCCGCGGGGCTTTGAGTTTCCGCGGGGAGCAGATTGGTGAAGCAGGAACGGGCCGCACCCCCACCGCCGGTACCTGCGTGGTTTAAAAACCGTGTTATTTACCCAATAGGAACAAGTGGGCTTTGATGTGAACCGTACGCCGCAGTGATATTTGAGAAATTTCAAAGCTGTCCTCCTGCGCCCTGCCCGTTCCCGGGTTCTGGGCACCTCCTCCGCGGTTCCGGGGAACCCTTGCCTGTTCGCTTTTCCTGCTTTGCAGTATTTGAAAAATAAGGTTTTGTCGTTACGTGCTTGTAGCAATAACGATTGCATCCCCTGTGGGGAGCTGGTCCCTGAACACTGCACACCTGCTCCTCTCCTCCCATTGTCCCCCTCGCCTGTCCTCCGCTTCCTGGTTCCCTTCCCTTTTGCAAAAGATCTATCTCTGTGTCTTCTGTCATCTATCTTTGCTTTTTATTTTACTTTGGATTTCTCATATAAGAGAAACCACGTGATATTTGTCTCTCTGATTTATTTCACTTAACGTTATCTCAAAATGCACCCCTTTTCCTGCAAATGACTCTAGTTTATCCTTCCTTATGACAGCACAGTACTCCTTGGTGCATAAATACCACAGTTTCTGTATCCATTCACCTGTTCATGGGTGCGTAGACAGCTTCCAAGATTCAGCTGTTAGGAGTTGTGCTGCTATAAACACAGGTGTGCTTCGATCACCGTAATATGATGACTTTAACTCTTACAGGAAGGTACTCAGAGGAGGAGTAGCTGGATCAAGTAGGATTTCTATCTTTAGTTTTTGAGGGATCGCCATACTGATTTCTATGGTAGTCTTATTAGTTTACATTCTCACCCACGACGTGGTAGTGTTTCTTTTTCCCTACAGCTTCGTCAGAATTTGTTACTGGTTGCTTTCTTGATGATGGCCATTCCTTCTGGGGTGAGACGGAATCTCAGTGTTGGTTTCGTTTGCGCTTCTCTAATGGCCAGAGATGCTGACCATTTTTTCATGTATTTATCGCCCATTTGTGCTTCTTCTGAGAAGTGTCTGTTCATTCCAGCAGCCCATTTTTATTAGGTCTTTTGTTTCGGGGTCTAATGTTTTGAGTTCTTTATGTGTTGTAGATACCAGTCCTCTGTCGGGGAAGGGGTGACTGAGGTTTCCCTGCTCCGCAGGTTGGCTCTTTACTTTGTTGGTGGTTTCCGAAGCTTCCAAATCTGACGTGACCGCGTGTTGATTCTTGTTGTTTCTTGTACCCCTGGGGTTCTGTTCAGAAAACCCTTGCCCTGCCTGTCCCCAGGGATTTTACCTGTTTCACCGTCCAACAGATCGAGCGTGTGTTCGCACCCCCAGGCAAGGCACTCTGTTCCCTTCCCCTTTATTTTCTTACCCCACTTGAAATTCTGTGTGCCTTGCTCCCTCCCCATCTTTGTCCCCCAGGAACGCAGATTCCCTGAGGGCTGGGATCTCTGTTTTGATCATCGCACTGTTTTTGGCACTTAGTATACAGCGTCTGGTACTCTCCTCACCCCCGGCACTTTGCCACTGTTTGTTGAATGACTGTTGGTTAGTCCTCAGGTTCTCACTCCTGTGTCTGGGAGCCCACGGGACCGGGCAGGAGGAGGAGGAGGAGGAGAAGGAGGAGAAGCCTGTCCTCACAGCCCCTCGCCTCCCGGGGACATGCAGGGCCTGCGGCCGGAGCAGGCACGGGGCCTGCTGGAGCCCGAGAGGGTGAAGACATTGCTGCCGTGGGAGAGCCGGGCCTGGGAGAAGCCGGCACACCTCACCCTCGCCAAGGACTGGGAGGCCGTGGAGGTTGGGGCCTCCGGCTGTGACGGCGAAGAGAAAGGTGAGGGCCGAGGGGTCCCTGGGCAGTCTTGGCAGAGCCTAGAGAAAGGCTGAATGTTTCTCCCCTCACTCACTGATCCGACGGATTGTGATGCAGTACCGGGTGGGGCCACATCTGCGGTGTGACGGCCACCTCAGCTGGGCGAGGTGGCGCAACCTGTGATCCCAGCACTCGGGAGGCTGAGGCAGGAGGGTCACCTTGAGTCTGAGGCCAACCTGGGCTAATAGCGAGACCCTGCCTCAAAAACCAAACCAAACCAAACACTGAGTCATCCAAAACCGAGTGGTCAGCACAGTGATCACTGATGGCTCGCAGGTCTGTGGTCAGTGGTGTGGCCGGGCCTGCGCTCACCTGCACAGCCGCAGAGAGCGGTCGGTGTGGGCTCCAGGTGCTCGGGATGGCTGGCCGGTGTCGAGGTCCCGTGGGCTCAAGAAACAGCAGGCGAGGCGATGGTTCAGTTCACAGTCGCTTTGTCTGTGACACTGGAGACTTGACCCAGGGCCTTAACACTGAGCTACATCCCCAGCCCCTTTTATTATTATTATTATTTTTTTACATTTTGAGACACCACATCACTAACATATCCCAGGCTGGGCTCAGACCTGCGGTCTTCCTGTCTCAGCCTCCCAGAGTGCCGGGATGACAGGTGTGCACCGCCACATTCAGTCACACGCGTACTTCGTGGGCCTCTGCTGCATGGCCAGGTTCACGCTCCAAGAGGAAGGGGATGCCCGAGAGGCAGACGCAGAGAGAGAAGGACCAGCGGTCCCTCAGTGTGCCGGGCAGGCGGGACGGGGACCCGGCTAGAGGCTCAGAGGAGCAGAGTTGGGCGGGGTGGCGGCAGAGGAGCAGGGCGGGAAGCCGGAAGGTGAGCCCTGGGGTGTGGAGTGGGGTGACCGCACCGCAGGACTCAGGGGTCAGGCATGTGGAGGGAAGCGTGAAGAGAACTGGGGGTGGCACTGCGGGTGGCCAGGTTGACCCACGCAGTGGCCGCAGGGCCCCTGGGAGCCCTTGGGGCGCCGGGGTCGGTGCATCTCCTAGACACGGCGAGGACTCAGTGGACGCCTGAACCCACCGGGAAGTGAGATGCGGAGAATGATGCGATCTTGTTGGTATTTCAGAAAGATTCTCTGACTCTGTGGTTTAGATCTGGGGTGGATTTTTAAAAAATCAATTAAGTTTATTGGCACATTTTAGGTATCCATCATGATCGCATTCATCATAGGGAATTCGCACCTGTTCGTGATATATGTTGATTCTTTTTCTCCATTCCCCTCCCCTCCCTTCAACCCCTCTTCCCTTCCTTATTTACAAAAGCTTCGTTTCCATTTTAACTTCTTTTTTCGTTGTTTTCCTTTTTCCTTCCTACCTTTCCTCCACTCCCCTCCCTGGTTCCCCTCCACACTGGAACATCTGAACATTTTCTTCCTGTTTCACAATATCTATTACATACTTTGCTCCTTATTTACACTTTCGGTTTCTCACACCTGAGAAACAATGTGAGGTTCAAACGTGTCCAGTTTATTCCACTGAAGAGTTTGGTCTCAGGGGCACCCAGATGTCTGAAGCTATAATCCGGGTGGATTTAGCCCTCCCTCCCTGAGGGCGCCAGGACGGTCCAGAGGTGGCTGGGTTGGCCGCCAGGGGTGCCACTGCTGGGCCTCCCGGGCAGTGTGACTGGGACCCCTCCACCAAGGACCATGCACCCCAATTTCAGCAGGATCCGGGTGAGACACCCTGCCTGTGGCGGCTGGGAGAGTCCGTTGTAGGTCAGGAGGTCAAGGGTGAAAGGCGAGAGGTCATTCGGGAGACTCCTGGGTGAGAGACTGGTGGACAGACCCGAGGCGCACTTTGGGGGGAGGATCAGTTCTCGCTGGTGGATGTGGGGAAGGGAAGGAAAACAGGACCAGGGTGAGCCTTGGGATTTGGGCTCAAACATCTGGCTGGCGATCCCACTTGAGAGTGATGGGGTCACCTGAAGGATACCCCGAGACAGAAGGGGCTGAGAAGTCCCCCAGCGACCGTCCTCTTCCCAGGGCACAGAGGCGTGGATGATGGCGCAGCAGAGGTGCGACTGAGGTTCAAGCCCCAGGCGGGCTCAGGACGGTGGGAGGTGCTGGTCACCGCCCTGTTTGACCCCATTCAGGGCGAGGAGGCTGTCGAGGCTCTGCCCGGGGCGATTTCTGCCCCGGAATCTGCTGTTGTGAAAACTGAGGGAGCCCCGATCATCTCTGCATAATTCTATGCCTTTCTCTCCCACTCCCTGGCCTGTTTGACTGGAAGCGCATGCAGGAGGAGCTCTAACCCGTCAGACAGGAGGAGGAATGGGGCAGGGGGCATCCGTGACCCAGCGTGGTCTTCCGGGTAGTGGTGGGATTGGAATCCAGGTTTTCAGCCCCACCTGAAGCACACGGGCCATGATGTACGTGTGCGTGCATGCATGCATGGGTGTGTGCCTGTGCGTTATCAGAAAGACACGATGGCCAGGGGAAGACCAGGAAGGGCCCCGGTCACTCACTCACCACTCCTTTCTCCTCTGCCCCAACCCCACGCAGACCTGTCCTCCCAGGAGTCCGGGCTGTCCCAGGAGTGGAGCTCGGTGGATGACGATGATGAGTCGGAGGACTCCCAGGTATGTTGGGGGTTTCTCCTCTTGCACAGCTGTCTCGCCTGGAAGATCTTGGGGTTGTCACATTTCCTTGCTCAGCCTGGAGTTCTCTGTCCTGTGGAAGTTCCAAGAGGTATCTTGTGGGAAGCAGGACATGTTCCTGTGGTGACCACACGGAGTGGAGGGTCTCCATGTAGTGTGCGTGTGTGTGACTCCATTCAGCCCTTACTTGTAAATCCATCCATCCATCCAGTCATCCATCCATCCATCCATCCAGTCATCCATCCATCCACTCATCCATCCATCCATCCATCCACTCATCCATCCATCCATCCACTTGCTTGTCCATTCATCAGTCTACCCATTTAGCCACCTATCAGTTCATCCATCTTTCCACTGAACACCCGCCAACCATTCCGCTGTCCACTCACTTTTCTAGTGATCCTCAATCCCCTAATCACCCCGTATTTCTATTTTATGTGTTCAGCTGTCCATATGCATCACACTCAGTCTTTACCCATACACCATCAACCAGTATCTCACCTACGCCCCACATACCCATCCATCTATCCACTCATCTATCAATCCACCAATTTATCTATCTTCTATCTGTTGACTATGATAAGAATTTGAGTACTTTTCATCCTCCCTTATGCCTACTCATTCATTTATCCCTGTTTTTCCATCCATCCATCCATCCACCAACCCACCCACTGATTCACCCATCCATACACAATTCATTCATTCATTCATTCATTCATCCACTCACCTGTTCAATCCATGTACCCATCCATCACTCATCAGCTAGTGAGTCTAATCCAGATATTATAAACAAATGAGACAGAATTATCTGTCACATATATTTCACTCAAAGACATAATATTTTCTTTTTTCGAGGCATAAGGCTTCAGTATAAGAAATAATAGCAGCTGGGGATTTAGCTCAATGACATAAATGCCTGCCTGGCAGGTGTGAGGTTGTAAGTTCAATCCCTGATACAAAAAAAGAAAAAATCAGTGGTTATTTATTCATCCATTTATCTCATACATCAGAAAAACCACGTAATGACTGTGAGTAGCACACGAGGGCTCCGTCTTTCTCCCAGTCCAGTGATGGACACTCAGCTTGGTCGGCCCAGCCCACAAAACGAGCTTCCTGCTCCACAGGCGGGGAATGGGGTGTCCTGGTTACTTTTCCCTCCTTGCTGAGGCAAAACACCTGACACCCAAAATTAGGGAAGGAAATGTTTATTTAGCTTACAGTGTTTGGAGGTTTCAGTCCATAATCAGCTGGCTCTAAGGCAGAGTGGCATGGCACAGGGGCAACACTTCGAGGCAGCAGCCAAGCAAAAGCAGCCAGAGTCAAAAAGCGGGGCAAGAGCAAGCCTCTTCTCCTCCCTTATATTGTACACAGGCTACCACCCTCCTCCAGGGTAGGCATGGCATTCACAAATCTCCTTGCCTTCCTTTGCACAGGATGAGGATATTTACAAAGTAAGACCCCTGGCTCCCTGTGAGTCTCAGTTAAACTTCTAAACTTCTCAAGTTGACACAATGTAGCAACCGTAGGCCAAGCAGACAGCAGAGCACCGTAGAGCAGGAGCAAGCGCTGGTGCAGCGAGAGGCTCGGGGAGCCAGCTCTGCCTGCCGCAGCTCCACTCCTGAATCCTCCAGAGGAGAGGAGATGCCAGACCTGGGTTTGGGGGAGCAGCGTGCTTTCCTCCCGCCAGGCTGAGGGAAGAGCATGGGCCTGGCAAGGAGCATCTGGGGGACTTGGAGGCAAAACACGCAGTGAGGGAGATGCGGGTCAAAACCTGGCTAGGAGAGGCCGCTGCTCCACCGCACCCGCAGCTCCTTTCCGAGCCCAGCTGAGCTCCGTTCCGGGAGGCCCCTGCCTGCGTTAGGGTCCTGGCTGCCCAGGCGGACGGCTGATGAGCCGTGAGAGTGCAGGGGCCTGAGGCGGGAAGAGGACTGGTGAGCGTGGTGCTGAGGCTGGGAGGTGCTCAGTGCCCCCACACCGGCCACAGTCCTAGGTCACGTGGCTCTGGAGGGCAGGAGGGGCGCCACTTTCCAGGGCTCCGGAGTCCCCACTCTGTGGGCCCGGAAGAAAGCAGCGAGCAGCCCCTTCTGCCCCTCCTGTGAAACACGGGCGTGTGTGACTCCCGGGAATCGCGTCCAGATGCGCGGGGGGAAGGGGAGCAGCGCCGGGGCCCGGAGCTGACCGGGGAAGCGGCTGCCGCACGGGACAGGGACCTCACCCAGCCCGGGCTGTGGGACGGCGCAGTGGACGGGGCGGGGAGGAACTGAGCTGCTGTCATTCATATCTAATAAAACCCACAGGGGGAGCTTGGGGAACTTACACTGGTCTGCTTTCTTTGGAGGGAGTGGTGGAACTGGGAACTGAACCAGGTCCTTTGCACTGAGCTACATCCCAGCCCTTTGGAGACAGGGTTTTGCTAAGTCACTACCTTTCCCAGGCGGAGCTCAAACTAATGACCCTCCTGACTCGCCTCTCAGAGCACTGGGGCAACAGGTGTGCACCTCTATGCCCAGCAGATGATCCGATTCTTGTTATGTGCTAGTCACGCGCGGTATTCACCCTCGGAAGACGCCTCAGGCTGTGCGCAGTGGCCCCCACTGTCTGGAGGACGGTTTAAGGCCCCAGGGAGTGACTGAGACCACGGATAATATTGAACCCTGTCTATACTGTGCTTTTCCCTGTACATACAGCCTATGATAAAATTTAATTTCTAGATAAGGCAGGGTGATTATTAAGAGTAACTAATGATAACTTTATTGTTCATATCATGTGCTGCAGTAAGGGTTATGTGAATGTGTGAGTATAAGGGTCCTAATGAAGTCCGGCCTCAGCCAGCTCCGGGGAGCCCTGGGGTGTGAGGAGCACCCTGCGGCGCCCTCTTCTGAGCCCCTGTCCATGATGCCCCGTGGGCCATCCGCGGGACTGGGCTGTCTGGTGGTTGCTGTAACTCCCAGGTGGTTCTCCAGGGAGCCGGCTCGCATGGGCCTAGTGCGTTTCTCAGGAGAAGGAACCCTGAGCCACAGCGATGGCTCCGGGCCTGGTAATGAGAGACGGGGCGTCAGTTCCAATGCCTCAGGGGCTGTTATGTGCAGTGAATGGTTCTAGGCACTCTTCTCATCACTGGGATAAAGTAACTGACACTCGTAGCTTAACGGAAGAGAAGTCTATTTGACTCCAATTTCGGAAGCTTCCTTCCTTATGTGGTCAGCAGCACGGTGCGGGGGTCTGGCGGAGGGAAGCTGCTCGGATCACAGCAGCCAGGAAGCAGAGAGCAAGGAGCCAGAGAGGGGGCTGCACCCAGAAGGGCCCGCCCAGCCCAGGCTCCTAGCAGCACATTTAGCCTTCGTCCCGGCCCCATCTTCTTCCCAAAGACCCACCTGTGGACACACAAGGCTCTTCAGGGGCATCTAGGGACAAACCATAACACGAATGTCAGACTTCTGTATTTCAGATGGCTTGTACTTACTATGTTTTCTAAATTTTATATTTTGCATTCTAAAATTATAGTATAGTCATTTCTAGGAAAACATGGAGATCAGAGAGGGTTAACACAGGCTACCATCATGGAGCCAGCACTCCACTTAAGACACCCCGTATCCTCTTCCCCCCGGGGAGTCTCCTCCTCCGCCTTTGCAGGCGACCTTGCTCCCCCACTCCAGAGGCAACCACAGTCTGTGGTTTCTACTCACATGGGTTAGCTGTGATTTTTGTCAGATATCCTCTAAATAGAGTCACACAGCAAACCGCATACTGAGAAAAGGAGATGAGAACAAAACTATTATTCTGCCATTTGGAATCTTCGCAATATATTCTGGGCAGCCTTCCGTGTTAGTGCGTCTTGATCATCTTCATTCTGTCTCAAACTCACTTCACCTTTGGGAGAAACACTGGCTGGCGATGATTCAGGGAGAAGAAGTTGCGGGGAGTCAAACAGGAAGCCGGAGACTGGCAGGAGGGCGGGAGAGGCGGGGCAGGGAGCGGAGGGGTGGGGGTGATCGGCTTCTGGATGTGTTTGAAGGTAAAGCCAGCGGCCTCTGCCAGGACTCGGATGTGGTGCGAGGAAGGGGGGGTCTCGGATGTCACAGTGGAGGCCTGGAGAGACCCGAAGGTGTAATGGTGGGAAGATACATGAGGGGAGATGATAGAATGTTCGCATAGGACATGTAAAATTTGAGGTGCAGTGAGATATGTAGTTGGGAATTCCAGACAGGGGTTGGGTTCAAAAATATGATGCACACACATATATTTTTTGAGTGGGTGTTTACATATAAACGCTCTTTTCAAAGTGCAGGACTTTGTATACAAATGACATTTTCATTCCATTTTTTGGAAATTTCCTCTCATAGAGTATATGTTGCCTACATTTGTGTATTTATCTTATATCTAGTTACTCTGTGACACTTTTAATTTTTCCAATCATAGAGTCCTATTTTCCTGTGAGTAATGATGGTGTTGCCTTTCTTCCCGATATTTATTCTTCCTTCTTCTCTGTTTCAGGGCTTGGTGGAGTGGTCCAGAGCGCCGCAGCAGACGACCATAGTGCTAATAGTGTGCGTGCTCTTCTTGTTCCTGGTTTTAACGGGGATGCCCATGATGCTTCACATTTAATCATCCCGGTGGCCATGGTTTCCAGCGAGATGTCTGTGTCATGCTAAGGAAGTGTTCTGGTAAAAAACCAGGAATGGGTTTGAACATCATCAAATGCCTTTCAAACATCCATGGAGATGATTTTTTAAAAGAACTTTTTAGTATGAAGTTTTACATTACTGTATTTCATTCAAATTAAGACATCATTGGCTGTAGAAAGCATATTATTTTATATACACTGAGAAAGAAAAATGCTAATTAATTGTAAATTGCCACCTCCTAACCTCAGAGAAAGTGAAAAAATGTGCAATGTAGAATCAGTTGAACTCTAACAGATTTCCTATCAAACCATTTTTGCATTCTAAGGCTTGTGGTGTGCTGTCTTTTCACATACTGAATTACTTTTTCTTAATATTTTATGTTCTTGCGTCTGTCTTCACATATGAGATGGGTGCTATTTTTGAGAAGTCTGGGTGTAATGGATCAGCCTGCCTCATAGGCACACTTGAGTAACACTTACCCTTTTCTGTGTTCCTGAATCATTTCTGTAGCTTGAGAATTATCAAGCCTTTGCCATTTAAAAGGACTTGGAGGGGGAGTTTCAGCTAATTCTTGGGCAGCTTTCTCAGTTCCCCCATATCATCAGTTTGTTAATACTTTTTAGTCTCTGGATTCATTTTGATGACTTGTGATTTTTTTTCCTCTAAAGAATTCTTAGTTTCATAGAGTTTTTCAAATTATTATCTTATTATATACACTTTTGTAATTAAACAAAAACCTTCTCTTTATCCTGTTTTGTCTCCATTCTCAACTTCTCTGTGTGGTTTACCCATTATTTGATTTGTCAAAGGATTATATAGTATTGTTTTGCCGAAGAGCTAGTATTAGGATCTGTTTATATCCATTATTTCTCTTACTTATAATAGTTTTTCTTAAACATGTATTGTTTATCTTATTGTTTTTATTATTTGTTTCAATTTTTAACTTGAGCGTTTATATAGTCTTTGTACTTGCAGTAATAGCATACTTACTACAAATGTGTTTCTGGACATAGCCTTGGCCACATCTTACAGGTTGATGATTTACATTCCTATATTGTTTTTCATAATGTTCTTAGTGCTTTAAAGCTCAGTAGTTTTGCTCATTATTTTCTGAAAAAATAGTTTTGTGTTCTTGTTTTACTGCACTGTGAATAGAGAGTGTGGCCCATAATATATCTGCTTTCAAAATATTTTAAAAAGCTTTTACTATAGCCTAGAATGTATCAAATTTTGTAACTGTCTCATGGACATCTAAAAAGAATATGTATTCTGTGTAGAAAAGTCTATATATCTTTTAATGAACTCAGACTCATCAAATATATTGTTCAGAGATTCATGTTATTTAATGTTGGCTTACTGTATCTCTCAAAAACCAATACGATTATGTGAAAATGTTAGTCTGATTGGTTTAGCAATATATTTTGTAGTATTTGTGTTGTATATTCAACAGCTGTGTAATTTGATGCAAAAACGTCTAGCATTGTTGTGTCATTGTCTATTAAATAATCTGTATAAAACACCAAGCCCACCCAGTTCCACAGTGTTGAGTAGGCACACAATAAACGTTAATTAAAAGCATATGGCAGCTTTTGTCAAATGTTAAATGATTGTCTTTTACCAATTGTCTTGGTTACTTTTCTCTTGTTGCTGGGGCAAAATACCTGACATCCAAAATGAAGGGAAGAAAGGTTTATTTAGCTTACAGTCTGTGGAGGTTTTAGTCCATAATCAGCTGGCTCCAAGGCAGGGTGGTGTGGCACTGGGACAACACTTCAAGGCAGCAGCCAGCAAAAGCAACCAGAGCCAAAGCGGGAAGAACAAGTCTCTTTCTCTCCCTTATATAGTAAGCAGGCCCTAGGGTGGTGCAGCACTCACAAAATCTCCCTGCCCTCCTCTTGCACAGGCTCAGGATGTTTACACAGTGAGGACCCTGGCTCCCTGCTGTCTCTTAGTTAAACTTCCAAACTTCTCAAGTTGACACAATGTATCAACTATAACACCAATTTAAACATTTGCCTTAGAACTTTGCTTGTCTAATACTGGGTGATTTGGCCCTTCTGCCCTTTTTAAATAGTGTGTGTGTGTAGACTATTTGTATACTCCTTGTGCCATTAAAAGGCCTTTCAACAACCTGCCTTAAGTTCAGTAGAGCAGTCAGCAGGGAGAAGCAGGAGATGATCTCTGTCCAATTTTTGGGCTGACGGCATGCAGCAAGCAACTGGTCCTGAAAAGAGGAACACAGCCAGGACGGGTGGCACAGACGTGTAATTTCTGTGCACTGGGAGGCTGAGGCAGGAAGATCATGATTTGCATCCAACCTGGGTAATTTAGTGACCTAGCAAGACCCTGTCTCCAAACTAAATGAATGATAAATAAAAATGGGCTGTGAACATAGCTCAGTGCAAAGGCCTGGGTTCAATCCCCAGCACCACCACCACCAACACAAACAAATAACATCAAAACAAAAACAAACAACAACAAAAAAAGCAAAAAAAAAAAAAAAGACCACTATTTTTAATGTATTTTTTATTTTAAACAAAAGGAAAGTAAGAAACCAAAGCAAAGTAATTTCACAACCAGCCAATAAGAGTAACGATCATCAGCACACTGCATATTATTATATTCACAGAAATTGTTTAGGATAAAAGATAATAGACATGAAACATTATCCAAAAAATTACTAGCACAGAACTTTTGCCTCAGTGGCCTCCACTATTAAGTCTGACGGAGTCTCACTGGATATGAACGACAGCAGCTCGGTTCCTCCCCGCCCCGTCCACTGCGCCGTCCCGCAGCCCGGGCTGGGTGAGGTCCCTGTCCCGTGCGGCAGCCGCTTCCCCGGTCAGCTCCGGGCCCCGGCGCTGCTCCCCTTCCCCTCGCGCATCTGGACGCGATTCCCGGGAGTCACACACGCCCGTGTTTCACAGGCGGGCAGAAGGGGCTGCTCGCTGCTTTCTTCCGGGCCCACAGAGTGGGGGCTCCGGAGCCCTGGAAGGTGGCGCCCTCCTTCCCGGCTGAGGGTCCCGGGCGAGCGGGTCAGCCCAGCCCGTGACGCCGCCGGCGGAGAGCAGCTCCCCTCCGAAGGCGTGGCGTCCTCAGAAAGGCGCGGAGGAGCCTGGACTTCGGCCACCGTGACGGGAAAAGCTGCAGAACGGGTCGGCAAGACGGCGAGGGAACGCGCGGGCCGGGCCGGGCGCTGGACGGGTGCGGCCTGCCGTGGGGTGCGCCGGCGGCCCCGCTCGGTCCATGAGCCCCTTCCTCTTGCTGGAGTGGCTAACTCTCTTGTACTTATTTGTGTTTGGTGGCACGGGAGATTGACTCAAGGGCCATTGCACTGAGCCACACCCGCAGCCCTTTGCTTAGGGTTTGACACAGGGTCTTGCTAAGGCGCTAAGTTGCCCAGGCTGGGCTTGAACTTGTGATCCTCCTGTCTCAGCCTCACACAGTGCTGGAATCACAGGTGTGCACCACCACAGCTGACTGAACTCTTTTAAATGGCAAATGTTTTCTGATCTCTTTAACCTTTGTGAGTGAGACAGATCCATGAAGTCGTGTGCTACACGTCGTGTTAGAGCCTGAGAATCCGGTTACACCTCCTCATCCTTTATGTATGTGTGACTATGTGTGACAGTGTGTGTGACTGTGTGTGACGTGTGTGACTGTGACTGTGGGTGTGTGACTGTGTGACTGTGACTGTGTGACTGTGTGTGACTGTGTGTGGGGTGACTGTGTGAGTGTGTGACTGT
Source organism: Dasyprocta punctata (assembly GCA_004363535.1). NCBI lineage: Eukaryota > Metazoa > Chordata > Mammalia > Rodentia > Dasyproctidae > Dasyprocta > Dasyprocta punctata. The sequence continues at coordinate 2,471 of RJWM01025981.1, read as the reverse complement.
GTGTGACTGTGTGACTGTGTGTGACTGACTGTGTGACTGTGACTGTGTGACTGTGTGTGACTGTGACTGTGACTGTGACTGTGTGACTGTGTGTGACTGTGTGACTGTGTATGACTGTGTATGACTGTGTGACTGTGTGTGACTGTGTGACTGTGTGTGACTGTGTGTGACTGTGTGTGTGACTGTGTGTGGGGTGACTGTGTGACTGTGACTGTGTGACTGTGTGTGACTGTGACTGTGTGACTGTGACTGTGTGACTGTGTGTGACTGTGTGTGTCTGTGTGTGACTGTGTGTGACTGTGTGTGACGTGTGCGACTGTGACTGTGGGTGTGTGTGACTGTGGGTGTGTGACTGTGACTGTGTGTGACTGTGTGTGGGGTGACTGTGTGAGTGTGTGACTGTATGACTGTGTGTGAGTGTGAGTGTGTGACTGTGTGACTGCGTGTGACTGTGTGTGTGGGGTGACTCTGTGTGACTGTGGGTGTGTGACTGTGTGTGAGCGTGACTGTGTGACTGTGTGTGACTGTGCGAGTGTGACTGTGTGACTGTGTGTGACTGTGTGAGTGTGACTGTATGACTGTGTGTGAGTGTGGGTGTGTGACTGTGTGACTGTGTGTGTGGGGCGAACATGTGTGATTGTGGGTGTGTGACTGAGTGTATGTGTGTGACCGTGTGTGACCGTGACTGTGGGTGTGTGACTGTGTGACTGTGTGTGACTGTGACTGTGTGAGTGACTGTGTGTTTGTGTGGGGTGACTGTGTGTGAGTGACTGTGGGTGTGTGACTGTGTGACTGTGTGTGGGGTGACTGTGACTGTGTGACTGTGACTGTGTGAGTGTGAGTGACTGTGGGTGTGTGACGGTGTGACATGTGTGACTGTGTGTTTGTGTGGGGTGACTGTGAGTGTGACCGTGTGTGACTGTGTGTGACCGTGTGTGACCGTGTGTGACCGTGACTGTGTGTGTGTGACTGTGTGTGTGGGGTGACTGTGAGTGTGACCGTGTGTCTGTATGACTGCGTGTGACCTGTGTGACTGTGACTATGAGTGTGTGGCTATGTGACTGTGTGACTGTGTGTGACTGTGACTGTGTGTAACTGTGTGTTTGTGTGGGGTGACTGCGTGTGGCCTGTGTGGCTGTGACCGTGGGTGTGTGTATGACTGTGTGTGACTGTGTGTGACTGTGTGACTGTGTGACTGTGTGTGACTGTGTGTGTGGGGTGACTGTGAGTGTGACTGTGTGTCTGTATGACTGCGTGTGACCTGTGTGACTGACCGTGGATGTGTGACTGTGTGACCATGTGTGACTGTGACTGTGTGTAACTGTGTGTTTGTGTGGGGTGACTGCGTGTGACCTGTGTGACTGTGACTGTGGGTGTGTGACTGTGTGACTGTGTGTGTGTAACTGTGTGACTGTGTGTGACTGTGTGTGTGACTGTGTGACTGTGTGTGACTGTGTGACTGTGTGACTCTGTGTGACTCTGTGTGTGGGGTGACTGTGACTGTGACCGTGTGTCTGTATGACTGCGTGTGACCTGTGTGGCTGTGACCGTGGGTGTGTGACTGTGTGACTGTATGACTGACTGTGTGTGACTGTGTGTGACTGTGTGTGACTGTGTGTGACTGTGTGTGACTGTGAGTGTGTGACTGTGAGTGCGGGTGAACTGAAGGGCGTCTGGGCGACTACCCCATTAACAAGCAAACTCTACACTAACGCACACTTCCTCCTCGCATCCCCCTGCACCGCCACGGTCCAGCCCCGCGTGCACAGCACACGGTTGGAGCCGAAGCAGCGCCGAGGCGGCTCTGCATGGCCCAGGTCACCCAGGCGCTGGGGCAGCGCGACAGGCGGGGCGGTGAGGAGCCCGAGGCCGCCTGCGTGCAACCGCTCTCCCCTGGGGCCCGGCCCGCGCGGGGCCCCTGTTTCACCCCGCCCGCCCAGCCCCGCCGCTCCCCACGCCGCGCGCGCCAGGCCGCCGGCCCAGCCGGGCGGGGCGGCCCCCTGTCCACACGCGCTGCACACCGGAGAAGGTCCCAGGGCCCAGAAGCGGACAGCAGCTGGCGCAGCAGTGCGGCGAGGACCTCACTTCCTTTCCTGCTTGGCGGAGGCCGGGCCCGTGGCCGTGCCGGGCGCCTTCGCCGTCGCTAGAGGGCGCTGCCGAGCCGGGCCAAGCGGGAGCCAGAGCTTGAAAACCACCCCGGTGTCCTAAGGACCAACGGAATAAAATTTACTACATCTCTGATCTACCCGGCTTTCTAGTGCTAATCCTCGAGCATTATGTACGGTTTAAGAATTCGTTAACACACCCATAAGTTAACACTGATCATTTTAGCCGTGCGAAGGCTGAGAGCCCCGGTCGGACCGCGGTCTCCCCACGACCCAAGCTGCAGCTCCGCAAGCACAGCGCTGGCTCCGCATCCACGACCCTGCCCCTCACCCCGGCCCCGCCTCTCACCCCGGCCCCGCCCCTCA
>RJWM01025980.1:0-28584 GCA_004363535.1 Dasyprocta punctata | reverse complement strand
GGCCAAATAAACACATGCCAGAGATGGTCTTTGGATATTTACAGCTGTGGAAAGTGTATAAAAGGCCACCACTGAATAAACAGATGGCAGATGCCTCATTCCTTCCAAAAACTGTATGTACTTAGTCCTGTTCTCACAATATGATAAGCAACGAACAATTTTCATGTAATAGAAGAATTACATGTTAAAGGAACAAAGCGAATTAGCATTTTTATATTTTAAATTTGATGTTAAATAACTATAGCACAGGAAGTAGCTTTCTTCATATAAAATTTTTTCTTAACTATCTGTGGCTGTCCCTCTACTTAGTGTAAATGAGGACAATTTGGAGTGCTTTTCTCAGTTTTAGCTCTACATGTAACATGCTACTTATGCTCATTATTTTTCTACCCTTGAAAGAACCTCTTTCAAGCCAATGATTATTTTTATATTTTCTAACAGGTACATTGCTAACGAATTTATGCTGCAATTTAAAATATTATAGGAAGGGTAGTAAGTTTTAGGTAGATAGAATTTTCTAGGGCTATAAAGTGCTACCTGAGTAAGTATCTAGTGCAGTCTCTTCCTTATAAGTAAAAGATGATAAACTGAATAAATTTATGTCAAAAATTTAGGTTTTGCAACAAACTGTTTTAGCTTAATTCTTCCAAAATGAAGTTTTGTATAGTCTTTCAAATGCCTAACACACACAGAAGATACTTTTAAAATATTTTTAAATGAACTGATGATTAATAATGTTTACTGTTTATTGTTTAATTCATTATGTTTGACGAATAATGGAGATATTGGAATGATTCCTCTCAAAATAGACTGCCAACCTGTAATGGATATAATATGTAAAGTGTTTAGTGTGATCCCTGGCACACAGTCAGTGAGTACATGTGCGTGCATGCATAACACTACTGTCCCATTCAATGTTCAGGGGCCCTGAGTCACATGACTCTCATCTGTTCTGTATTACTGTGATATTGAGTTGTGGCAAATACTGTTTCTGAAGCAGTAGTTTAGTTGAAGTTAGAATCTTAGTGTTAGTCACTTTATTGGAATTTCTACTATTTATCATAATTATAATGTGAACCTGAAATTGGTGGCTTGCTAAGAAACAAAGTCAGACAAGTTAATGCTATGAATCAGAGGTACCAAGAGATTTGATGGTTCCTTCAACCTATTGCAAATATTTCCTTGTTCGTCTTATTGATGAAATAAGATTCAAGATAAACTTAAATGTCCACAGCCAGCACACTGCTTATATGCCTGAGGTCTTACAAAACAAACATCTTTATGCACCTGTATGAACAACATTTATGCTACTAGATATTACATTAACTCATGTGGACATAGCAGGTTATTGTTTCCTTTTTTCTTTGTTTTGGGTAAATATTAGCAGGACAAAATTAAAAGCTATTCTATGATTATATGAATTCCTGGATGTAAGTTAAGTGGAATTTAGAAAAGCTGAAATTTATTTTCTTGAAGTTGAGTTGTACTGGGAAAATCTCTTTGAACAGTTTGGACTTTTCCATCTTAGCACATTGATCAATATGACTCATGAAAATGGAGGGCAGACGTCATCCCAATAGTGTGCCTGTGACATTTGTAGGTGAGGGAGACAGATTGTACTATCTTCAGCTAATGGTTCTCAGATTTGTTTTGTACTCAGAATCTGCTGCAGTCCCTGTTGCAAATCTAGAATTCTATATTTCTTTCCTGATGATTCTGGTTAATAGATCTGTGGGGGAAAGAAATATCTGAATTTAACAAACAAAACACTAGGTAAATTATTCTAACATCTGGTCCTTTGAAAATCCTGTCTAGATTACCATTTTAGAGGTTGAAAAGTTGAATAAAAACTCCTACACAGATCACAAATCATCTGATCCTGTAAAACAGTTCACCTCTAAAACTCAACATCCATAGCTACTCCAACCGCTTAAATATTTGTTAAAAAAGAATTAATTTCAATTCACAGGACTCAGTATATCTCCTAAATAGAAAATCAATATAGCAATATGGGCACTGGTGGGCAGTATTTAATATTATAATTTAAGACTAGTTTAGAAAGTTAACATAAAAAGCACAGATGCCATTAATTGCAAATGGCACTATTATTTTATATATCACTTAGAAAGAAAAAAAGCTAAATATTATGACAATATGTTTTATTGCCTAAATATTTTATTTTATACTTGTAAAAAGTTCTTTTAAACTAAATTAGGTAAGGTTTTTTATTATATACAATTTAATAATATATATATTATATAGTGTATTTTAGTGAGTTGAAGGCACTTCTGTTTCACATTTTTATATTGCTGAAATGAAGAGGTAACTTGTAATCAGTAATGCCTTAGCATGGTATCATTGTTTAATGACAGAGTTTTTTTTTACTTTCATAACATACATAAAATATTCTTACCATGTATGACATCTTAGATTCAAGGAAAGATAGTATTAATAAAATATTTTGGAGACTGGAGCTTTAGGTCAGTAGTAGAGCACTCAGTTAGCATGTGTGAAGCTCTAGGTTTGTTCCATATCATCGCAAAACAATTGTTGTTTAGTTAATGCACTCTTGAAGATTTTTCCCACATGGCTACCTCTTTTGTATTATCCTTTAATCCAATTGCCCATTTCATGTTTTCCCACACAATTATTGTTCAGGGGAGTAGGGTGCAGCATTTGTTGAAAGACTGAATCAAGAGAACTAAGCTTCACTGGTTTTGGAGTCTAAGCCAGCTTTGCAACTGAGTAGAACTATCTTATTTTGACAATGTGAATGTAATTAATACATGTAGCTCTGTAATTCCCCTATCTTTTCTCCATGATCTCTTTGTTTATTGTTTGACAGGAGTTAAAAGATTATGGCACACAAAACTCTGTGGAATAGTTTTTCAAGTTTATTAAAACATTAAACCAGAACTACTAAATGACCTAGAAATTCTACTCTTAGGTATTAAGAAGAATATTAACAAGAAGTGAAAGCAGGGACTTCAACAAATACTTGCACATCAGTGACCACAGTAGCTTCATTCATAAGCTAAAAATTCAGAAGAAACCTAAATGTCCACATACAGATGAATAGATAAACAAAATATAGTGTGTATATATATATATATATGCATACCACATACACAATGGAATATTATTGAACCACGAAAAATGAATGCAATTTGATATATGTTACAATAGTTACGGACCTTCAAAACTATGTTAAGTAAAATGAGTCAGACACAGAAAGATATCGTATCATTTCACTTGTATGCAGTACATAGAGGTTACCTGTCAGGAAGAAGAGGAGGGAAGGTTTGTGAGTTTAGTCTTTTTTAAATGATGAAAAATTTTAAATATAGATAGTGGTGATACCTTATGAATGAATATGGTTAAGGCCACTTAGTTATAAATTTATGAATAATTAAAATGATAGATATTATTTTATGCATGCTTTATCACCAGAAATAAACATACAAAGGGTGCCACCATTGCCTTATCTCTGTCCAGTCTTCACATCCCTTTTGATAGACATGAGCAACATCCACAAGGTATGATAAAAATATATGGTGAATGTTTAAATTTTTAAGTTATTAAAGTAAAAGTCACATTGCTATTAAACTCCTCCAAAATACTCTCTTTCCTTTGAACTGATTCCATCGTTCTTGCCACTTCCTCCAGCAGTTTTGGAAGTCCTCTTTTGTGAGAGTCTTTAGGAGGTGTGATCAAACATACAATGAACGATACTACTGAGTTTTACCCAATGGAAAGACAGGAAATATTACAGCGCATAGTTATCTACCTTATTCACTGCATCTGGCAGTGTGGAATCTCTGGTTTTTCCCAAACTTCAAAATGACCGTGAAAAGTCAACGTTTGTGAGACAGTCAACAGTGCAACTAAAGATACTCATGACAGGACTTCCAGAACTGTTTCAGAAAGTAAGAACCGTGAGATAGGTGTGTTCAAAGAGAGAGAATATCTTGAGATGAATTAATAGCAACAAGTCTCCTACCACAATATTTTTTTAAAAGTATATTTAAATATTCACCATAGATTTTTTTGTTTTGTTTTGTTTTGTTTTTAGGGTTCACCGAGGTAGATTTTATTGCCACTATCACTGGAAAGTGTTGATGTACAGTTCCAGGACTACCTCAATTGCTCAGTTGTGGTGCATGGACCACGGGCCACCTCTCAGATGTTACCGAGGTTTGGGGCCTCTCTGGCCGTGGGACTCTCGCATCATCTCCTATGGGACTGAGCGTCCACGACCTTGGGTGGACTTCTTCAGCCCACTTTGGTGGGGTTTCTCCGGGCCCGCTCTTGACCTGGCATTTCCGGAGCAGCGTGAGTGGGGCTGGACTTCTACGGGCTCCCTCGGCTGGGCTCCTGCTCAATGCACCTTGCTGGAGTTTCTCATCCTGTTGGTGCCACAGGCCAAACTCCGCTGCTGCTTTCCCTATCTTTGGGTCACCAGCGCGAGTGGGAATGCCCGGGGAGACAGTTTCGTCCATGTTTAGGGGCTCGTGGCCCTGCTTGATTTCTGGTTCACCTTGCCCTTAAATTTAAGAGCCCTTTTCTTCCTTCTCAGGAGGGTTATTGGTCCCACTTTTTCACTTGATTTTTGCTGCCCCAGTTGTTCAGATTCACATCTGGCATCCTTCTTAGGTGAGCTCCTCCCAGTGGTCTCACCATAGTTTTTTGTTTGTTTGTTTGTTTGTTGTTTGTTTGCTGTTTGTTTGTTTGTTTGTTTTTTAATCACACCTCATGTCATAACTGTGGCCTGACTGACAGCAGTTCCATAAGGTATGCCATAAAATACGAAAAATGTGTAAAATGTGTACTTCATAAGTAGTGAAACAAGGTTCAGGAAGTTGATATAGGCATCACTACTCACTGTAAATAAGTTATCAAACTAGAGATCACAAATAAATACTGAGACACTGAGATAAACTCATTTGGGGACATGTGTAGCAAAGTGGCAGACACAAAGAAAAGAAGATCAAGTTAGCAATCAGCCAAAGTAGAGCTCAACGTCAGAATTAAAAACAAAGAATTTGGCTGGGCATTAGCGGCCTATGCCTATCCCAGCACTGGGGACGCTAAGGAAGAAGGATTGTGAATTCAAGGCCAGTCTGGGGTACATAGCAAGATACTGTCTCAAAAAAATTAGATCAAAAACAAAAAGCTCCAAATGTATGTAAGGATTTTGTGTTGACACAAAATGTATGTCATGAATCTATAAACAGCTCTTGAAAATACAGAAAATAATGTTTTTGTTCATTTTTCTGAGACAGGGCCTTGGTATGTAGTTCAGGCTGGCCTTGAACTCACGATGTAGCACAAACTCACCTCGAAGTCCAGTGATTCTACTGAGTGATGGCCTTAAGTGTTTGCTTCCTTGCTTGGCTTAAAAGATGTGTTTTTATTAAACTAAGTTGTATTTACTAACACCATAATTCTATTAACGCATTTGATTTCATTCTCAAATCATCCCTACTAGGTAATAGGAAGAAAGTTTCTTACACATACACACACACATATACACACACACTACTTTATCTTTTTCTTTTGCAGTGCTGGGGATTGAACCCTGCTCCTCATGCATGCTAAGCAATCACTGCACCATTGAGCTACATCCCCAGTCCAGCACTTTCTTTTATGAATCTCAATTTCCTCATTTCTAAATAGGGATAATCTACCTACCGTACTGCATTGTTGTCAAATTAGACATACTATATATGAAATATCTATCACAATGTTTGTCAAAATAGCAGCTGTTAGCAATATTTATAATTTAGTCCAGTGGTTTTATTTTTAGTGACAGGTACATGGACATAGTCAATTTTATATTGCAATAATCTGATTTTCACAACATAAACTCATGTGAAAAATATTTGTAACATTTGAAGAAACATGGCATGGTGATTAAAGTTATGGATTCTGGAGCTCAATCTTAATTGGGCTGATTACTAGCTGTGTGATTTGGAGCAAACTGTTTAACTTCTCTGTTTCCTTAATTATAATATATGAATAATAGAATTTACTTTGTATGATTGAAAATGAAGGGAGCTTAGAATATTTTGGCACACAGTAGGTGTATATAAGTCTTTGCTTAAGTAATACTCTTTCATATAGATTTTTACACATGAAAGCTTCAGAAGTGGCACATTAGATAATATTCCTAACAAGTCATATTAGTTCTTCTGTGCTGCTGTAGTATCAGACTGGATAATTTATAAAAAACAAAAACTTATTGTTCACAGTTACGGAGGACGGAAAGTTCAAGATCAAGTCACCAACTAATTCAGTGCCTGGTGAGAGCTTGTTCTTTGTTTTATAAATGGTTTCTACTGTGTCCTCACACAGTGAAAAGTGAAAACTTGCTTCATTAAGTTCTTTATTTTTCAGGCAATATCTCATTTTATGAGGTTAGCCCTCCATGATCTAGTCATCTCCTAAAATCTCCACCTCTTAGCATCACTGCACAGGAAGTTTTGATTTCAATTTGTGAATTTTGAGGAATACTAACTTTCAGATCAGAGCATGAGAACTTTTAAAAAATTTAGTGATCTACATGGTCCTTGCTGAGTAGTTAAAGGACAGTATACAGTATTGAAAAGTGGATAAATAAATATCCAATTCACACATCTAAACATTAAGGTCTTGGTTCACAGATGTCGGATTCCTTATTGAAGGGAGTCAGGTCCCTATGCAGACATCTTCTGCAACTGGCACACACTGTGTACATCAGGCCTAGTGGAACTGTCCCAGAGGAACTTGCAGCCATTTGTCAAGGTAGCAGAGCAATAAGAAAGGAAAATACTTCAGAGATTCTAAGGATTACTGGATTTTAATAAACTGATTCTCAGAGACCCAAATGCTACCACTGTCTCCAGTTTGAATGAGGCATATAGAGAGCGAGTCTTTTTAATTTTTTTATTTTAAAGAAAATAAAACCAAATAAAACAAAACAGAACAAAGCTAATCAATACAAAACAGTGAAAGTTATGCAGGACCTTAAAACAAGATAATACCTCTTGTTGTCTTCAAAATAGTTGCCCATACCATGAGACATAGTAAAGTCAAACAAAACAGAACAGAAAAAAACAATCAAAACAAAACAATGAAAGTGATACAGAACCTCAAAATTAGATAATGGGAAATCAATAATGACTACTATAATATATCTTGTTATATTTGAAATAGCTGCCTATGCCATCAGACATAATAAAATCAAGCAAAACAAAGCAGAATAAAACCAAACCAAACCAAACAATGAAAATGATGTAGGACTTTAAAACAAGACAACAGGGAATCAACAATGGCTACCACCTTCAGAAGGAAATCCCCCATAGCTGCTGTACTGCATATTATTGTTCTCTAAATAGATGCTCAGACTACTGGCTTTAGGCCTGCAAAGTCAGTCAAACACTAAACACTGCAAGCATTAAGGTTTTTTTTTCTTCAGTAGCTATCACTTTAGCTTGTATTTCTCTGGATCAGCTGAGTGCTTACTGGGGGCAGGTCACCTTGCTGGCTAACTCACAGGAAGGGACTGGCTTCTTGTTTTTCCTCCTGGCCCACATGGTTGCTTCTGACTCACAGGAAGGGGTTGGCTTTTTTGGAAATTGAGTCTTGACCTGAGTTTATTTTACAATGGATCAGATGAGAAAGAAGACTAGCCTTCTAGCCACTTCCTCATTTATAGAATTTATAATGGAAATAATCATATTTAGTATCTGGCAGTATTCTCATATTGGTTCCCTAACTCATAGAATAAATATTATTTTAATAGGAAGAGACAGAGACTCTTGACCATGACACAATCTCTTGTTCCCCATTGCCTTTCTTTTACCCAGCAAAAGCAAACCAAAAAAATATCATAGCTCTAGGTAACTGCTGAAGGAGATAATATTTAATTTACTCCCTTGGTTGGCAAAACTAGACACCTTAGGAAATAACTGAATTACTGCAACTTAATCCAGCAGTGATGATCACTAGAAATAAATTTCTAGATGTGGTTTCTTGAGTAGAGCAAATAACATCATGTTAACTTTCCAGTTTATATCAGTAAGATAATAAACAGTGTGTCTTGATGTGGAAGTACTGCAATCTTTCTTCTGGGCTATGGAAACTTTCCTGGTTTCTGAGAGAACTTAATCAACTTTAGGAAAAGGCAAGTAATGGGTTCTCTTTCAGATCCTCTAAGAGAGGGAACAAATCCTGCAACACTATGATTTCAGATTTCTATACCCAAACTTGTGATGGTGAATTTATATTGTGTAAACCACCTGAGTTATGATAATTTGTTATAGGAGCCCTAGAAAACTAGTTCAGACCTAAATGACCAAGGAGTAGGTGGCTATGGACACCTAGAGAGAATAGCTGAACCGTAAAAGAGGGTCACCAGCAAGGTACTGCAACCTTCCATAGGGGTACAGTCAATCTCTATGACTCCATGGGGAAAAGGTAAGGGGAAATAAGACCTTGACTTCAAGTAACCTCATCCCTGGACAGTACCTTTCTTTGGCCAAATGCAACTAGAAGCCAGAAAGTAATAGAACACAGAGAGGAAATCAGTCAAAGTCAGACTATTCTGCACAGAGAAGAGTGAAGGGTGCATCTAAGGTTAAGATTAAAAAATACTCTGCACAAAGGTTACTTTGTGAATTTTCTACCAAATGAAATACTTCAGCAGGATGCCACATGCCAGTGGATAGATGAACTCCACATGAATTAAGGTGCTGCCATGTCAGTGAGATTTCTAATCTGAAACATGTTGAGCTTTTCTCACTAACGTGAGGCAATTTGCTGCAATTGCTATTTTTTACCACAAAGAGAGAGGCACATTTGATTGGTCTCTTGTATTTTGGAGGCAATGTTTTAGAATGAGCATCCTCAATCCAAAAATTCAAAATCTGAATTGTTTCAAAATCCGAAACTTCTAGTGCTGACAAGACACCACAAGTGAAATATTCCATACCTTACTTGCTATAATTATAGGATTATATGAGGGCCACAGTCAAATTGCAGGCACACTAAAAATAATCATATAAAATCATTGTTGAGTTATGTGTGTTGTATTTTTTATGTATATGATGCACAAAAGAATTTCATGTTTTAACTTGGAACCCATCCCCAAGATACTGCATTACATATATGTCAATGCTGTGCTTGACTGTGGTCTGGGTGCCCCTAAGAGTATATTGAGATTAAAGTCTTGGTTCCCAGAGAGGTGATGTTGAGAGGTACTGAACCTTTGATAGGTAGAGCCTAGTGGGAGGTCATTAAGTCACTAGGGTTGTGAAGTCATGAGAGGAGTAAGTCTAACCCCACCCGTTCTCTCTTTTGCTCTGCTCATGTCCTAGAGATGATCACTTATTCCAACATATATTCCTGGCATGGCTGCCCTCACAAGAGGCCAAACAAATGACCCTGCATGATCTTGAACTTTGATCCTCCAAAACTCTGAGCTAAAAAGCCTTTCTCACTCATAAATTAGCTGCCTTGGGTATGTTGTTGTAGTAACATAAAGCTAATTGATACAACAAATATATAAAAGCCCAAAATCTGAAATATTTCTGGTCCAAAGTGCCATACTTGAGCATGCTACTGTTACTATTTATTATCCAGTTCCCAGGCTTCCAGTGTTCAGTGAAGCATGAGGTAAGAAAGGGCTTAGCCATAGGCCCAGGTTACAACACCAAGTGCTTCGTTATTTGACTTAATGACCCATTCTACGATGACAGAATTATCTACACTGGAATAATCACAGTGTAGATTTGCAAGGTTTTTTATTGAGGTCATGCATATGCTGTTCTGCTCACAACTCTTCTTCAACCAAAAATCAGATTCTTTCTTGCCATTGGGCCCTGGGAGAAACTGAATTCCTGACCACAGGATGACAAGTAACTGTGTAACCTGAATTTCCCATCGTGGACTATTTTCTGATCTACTAAACCATACAATGGCATGCAGCAGTATACCACTGTTAAAAGGAAAGAGTATATACAAATTCAAGGTTTAGTGGTCAAGAAGTACAGATAAATTTCACATGTGTGTAGCTAACATCCCTGTAGTACCTACCCCTACTGCTTTCCTATGACTTTGATAACTCACAGCCATAGACTTATGTGGTCTCCCTAAAAAGGTAAGATCTAATTTATTAGTAGGCCTACACTATGATGGTACCAACTGGATGTGAACAACTGCTGCATTACAACTTCATGGAGCATCATTCCTGACAGTGGTGAAAGGAAATCATCCCACTGGGCAGAATTTCAGGAGGCACATCTGGTTAACTCGTGTCAGAAGAGAGAAGACATAAATGTGTATCTATTAAGACTTAGTAGCCTCATGGGCTAATGATTTGCTAAATAGGGGACTTTGAAAGAGAAGTACTGGAGCACTGGCAATAAGACAGATGGGTGGAAATGCATATGGTTATATTTCTTGAAATGGACACAGACTAGGACTATAAATGCTCCTTGCTGACAACAACTTATGGTGCAAAGGTGAAAATAAAGGATCCCCAGAAGCCTTCACTGCAGAGAAGGATGAGTAATCAGGAGGATAAGATGACCCATCCTATAGATGATTCTTACCTTCTTTTCCCCAGTTATCCTTTTTCCTCCTCATTATATTCGATTACCAAGTGCTTCTGGTGACAGAAACGTAGTCTTTATGTGGGTTAAGAAACATGACTTCCCTTTACTAAATCTGATCTTTGTCTCAGTTTTCCATAAGCAGACATCAATCCTCAGCTCCAACACGCATCCTTTTCTGAGGAAATAATCCAGTCACTGTACCAATGATTATACTGAACTGCTCCCATCAGGGAGGAGCATTAATAAGTCTCCATATAAAAGTTATATATTTTAACTGTGTGGTGCCACATCCCTGTAATTGTAGCAGTCTGGGAGACAAAGGTAGGAGGATTGCAAGTTTGGGATCACCCTGGGTACCTTAGTGAGATCTTGTCTCAAAATAAAAAAGGGCTAGGGATACAGCTCAGTATGAAGGCCCTAAGTTCTCTCTATATATATTTGAAATATAGTCTACTTGTCATACCAAAGTAGCTTTACAAACACTACTATGGATTGACCTACAAATACCTTATAATCATTGTGGTATCTGACATATTGTTGCTTCTGACTATAGAATTTGTTTTACAGCACAGGAAGTGTAGCAAAGGGTTAGTACTAACAAAATCTCCTGTTCTTAAAAACTTTTCTCCAAGATAGCAGCAGCTGTCTGACTTAGAATCAGTTAAAGGCTGACAAAGAACTTAGTTGAAACTCAGTGGCAGTTGCCCCTGGGAGACAACATCCTGCAAGATTTGTGACCTGGCTTAGAGGGTGCAGATATACCTTAAACATGTAGCCAGTGTACGGTGCACCAGCACATTGTCATTCTGCAAAGGCACAGAAAACTAAGCGCAGCAAAATCATAGTCCTTCTTACTATTACATTTAATAACCTATTTAAGAAATGTTTTACCCAAAAGTTTTGGCTTAGCATATTTGGAGGGCCTAATGCCCAAAAGAAGAATGATTTAACCAGGGAACAATTACTCCAAGAAATTAGTCACTGAAACTGTCCCCATAGCCATTAGGAATTCTCTTGTCTCATGGCCATGGTACTGGCCAACGTGATTGTTTTGAAGTACTAAGGGGAAGTTGGGTTTCTGTTACACAATAGGGACGAAGACTATGTTTGCAACCCAGGGATTTCACCCAGAAGCCCTTTGATCTGTGGTCATAATCAATAAAAACCCTATCAACCCACCAAAGCCAGGGCCAACAAGGACTTGGAGCTTGTAGACATGAAGGCTTTGGTTAACTCATTAGGGAATAGAGTCTATTCCATTCGTAGAGAATAAAGGAATCATTGAATGGGCAGTAAATAAAAGTGGCTATGAATATCAATTTATGTCATATGAATAGTGAATCTATTACCTATTGCCAAAATGACATTACAGACAAAGTAATCACAATATTTACTTCTCACATCTTTGAGGTTAGCTGAGATCAACTCAGTGGCTCTACTGATGTTGGTTGGAACCACTCATGTGCTTGGGAATTAGCTAAATCCCGGCTGATCTGAAATATTGTCAACTAAGCCAATGGAAAACTTGGGTGTGCTATAGGTGTCACTAACTATTCAATAGATTCACACAGGCACATTGTCATTATGATGGCAGAAATGCAAAAGAAAAAATGGAAAGATAAAATGCTTTCTAGAACTGGGATCACTATGGCTGCTCCTTCCTGTGGACAAGCTCAAATGCAGGGGGTAAGGATAAGGACTTCTCTTCTTTCATGAGAAGTATGAAAAATTCATATAGTAAAAGGTACAGAAACAGAGGGGGGGAAAACTCTGATTTATAGTTGGTGACACTACTTTGCTTAAATTTTGAGCCTCACTAGATTCTTAAACAGTCCCTTCACTTGTTCTTTCAAATGAGAATCCCCATGTAGCTAGGTCTGGGATGTTTCATCTTGTTGGTTTCTCAGCCTACATCTGTTAAATATTTTCCTTCTGTTATCTCTAGTCAACTGTTCCTTTTGAGTGTACCATCTATTTTCTGGTGGGATCCTAACTAGCAGTCTCCTGAATATTGTTAAATGAAGAAAATAAAGTGATAAAAATAGGCGTATTATGTCCCAACAGCCCTGAATTTGAATTCAAGAACTGCAAACAAACAAATAAACAAACAAACAATTAAGGTAGGGAAGACACATAAAACACAATTGGCAAAATAATGCTGACTGCTACAATGAGTTTAATTTTTCTTATGATAAATATTTTAGTAAGTTTTAAATAAGGTTTCCCAAGGGATGTAGGGTAAAACATGTACATCAATGGAAAATCATGCATTGTATAGGAACTGGAAAATTATGCATTTGATAGTCTTGAAATGAAACTTCTTAGGTTATCTAAGTCTGATCTATTGAAGATATTTCACAACTATGTAAATTGTAGATAACTAGTAGCAAAGGCAAATAATTCTTACCTAAGAACATGCAATCCTGTCCTGCTTGACAGAATTTCAGGTGACAGTCCTCTCTCACTGTGAAGGAAGTTAGCTCTACCTCCATTTGCATATTCATTTCAGCATCCTTTATAGGTGTTCTGACTTCTCCTTTGAAACTGGTATAACATTTACCAGATTTTCTGTTTATGAGCTGAATAACATATGTTCATTTTTATATGTGTGTCAGAGTAATAATTTTTATCCCTTTAAAAATGTTACCTTAACTGTAATAAATAGCTATGTCTTTTCTGAGGATCTAAAAGTAAAATAAATTGTTATACTTACATATTATTATGGCTGATGAATAAATATTAAATAATTTCATGAGTATGTTATAAGCCAATTGTACAAATACGAACTAATTTTATTTTTTTTCTATTTCTTCATATAATTGATGATAGTTAATTTTGGTTGTTAGCTTGATTGCATTGAGAGATACCTAGAAAGCTGGTAAGGCAAATTTTGGGTGTGTCTATTTATAGCTGATAAAGTCACGCCTCCACGACCCACCAGCAACTCTGAAGGGAATTTCCAAGCCATTAGCCTTGGATTGAGACTGCATCATGGGTCCTTCTTATTCTGAGACTATTAGCTTTTTGTAATGAAAAACTACTGTTTTCTCACAGCTCTCCAGATTATCTAGACTCGGATGTTGTAAGTCAATCTAATACATTTCCTTTTACAATTATGCATACATTCTATTCATTCTGTTTGCCTAGAGAACTCTAATGCACCTTTAGTTCCAGAAATCCCTCCTGAATTTTTATACCAGAGGCCTGGAAGAATTTTCAGTAAGCATGAGAGCTCACCAAAGTATAGTGTGAGCATTGTGAACTTGAAAACACTTCAAAACAAAAATGGGGTAACACCTCTTGAAAACTTATGCCAAGAATTTGAAAGTCAGCTATTTTTAAAAAATTTATTTGAAAGATTAAAAAAAAACCTGCTGTCTTAGTTACTTTTCTCATTGTTGAGACAAAATATCTGATGCCCAAAGTTAAAGAAGAAAAGTTTATTTGACTTACAGTTAGTAGAGGTTTCAATTCATGGCTGGCTCCAAGGCAGGGTGACACATGGCAGAGGGGCATTGCAGAGGAGAAACAGTTCGTTGCTGGCAGAAGACTGCAAAAGCAAGCAAGGGGTGACCACAACTCTTTCTATCTCTTATATCTTATCCAGGCTACTTAGGGCGGGTAGCACTCACACTCTTCATCCTAGTGCCCTCGCTTCTAGAATTGCACTACAAATAAATTCCAGGATCACACACTCTAAATCCAGCCACCTCTGAAAAAGCCCCACTTATGATAACATGGGGCTTTGGGGGGACATCTAAACATGAGCTAAGACACCTGCTATATGGACTCTATCTTGTTAATTTACTTGTATATACTTAAACTTGCCAAAGAGGGGTCACCCTCCCTTTTCTTTTATTCACGAAGAGTTCCAAGGAAGGCTTTGCACAGTGTCTCCTTCTTGACCGGTACTCTTCTTTCTGCCTTCTT
Organism: Dasyprocta punctata; assembly: GCA_004363535.1. NCBI lineage: Eukaryota > Metazoa > Chordata > Mammalia > Rodentia > Dasyproctidae > Dasyprocta > Dasyprocta punctata. The sequence goes on along the minus strand of RJWM01025980.1, from coordinate 14,059 downwards.
CCTCTCTCCTTCACCTAGCAAATGTTCCCAGTGCATCCACTAAGGCCAGGCAAATGGCCCTTTGTGAGGCCTTCCAGGGCTTCTAGGTAGTCAGGAGATCTCCTTTGTGCTCTCAATCTTGTTCTCCATACTTCTTTATTCATACACTGTATCAGCCAGCTTTCATTGCTGGGACAAAATATCTGGCATACACAATTTAAAGGAGAAAGATTTATTTTGGCTCATGGTTTCAATCCATGGTAGGCTGTATCCAAGGCAGAAATATCATAATAGAAGGGTGTTAAAGAGGAAAGCCTTCACCTAATGGTTGCCTGAAGCAGAGAACAGTGGAAGACTCAAAGAGGAAGGGGTCAGGGACCCAGTATAATGTCCAATGTCCCTCCACCATAATCCAACCAGACCCACCCATAAGTGTGATTTACTAATCTAGTTGTCTCTCAAAGTCAATCAAGTTGACAAGATCAACCAACCATCACATATACTTTCTGTGTTTACTCATCAGACTTCTACTCTAATAGTTTTCCATCTAACTCCAATTCAAAGTCGAGCTTGGAATCTCTATGCCTCATTTGTGTTACATTTATTACTGTATTCTAATTATTTATTCTAATGATGTTCTAACTCTTCAGAATAGAAGTCAAACCTGTAGCCTTACTCACTCAGGTGGGGGTCTTTTTGACATCACTGTAGGTGCTACTCTCTTTGCTTTGATCCCCTTTAGCATCATGCATTATCATCTTTTATACCATATTAATTAATTTATCTTGTTTCTTGTCTTTCTCCCTTCAGGAAAGAAAACTCAAAGCTGAGCGTTTTGTCTGTTTTGTTTACTGGAGTGTCCACAGAAACCATTCAATAACTTTTTTTAACGAAAAAGAACAAAAGGATGATTCAGAATTTTGAAACAACATAGTAGATTAACAATGATTAACATATTGCACGTTGTTATCTTCAAGTAGTTGCTCAGATTACAAGATTTCACTGTGAAAGCACAAACCATTCTTTTTGATGAACTAACAGATAAACGAAATGCCAGGTTTCCATGCTACTCAAAGGTTAAGTACTATTGGCAAGTCCAGCATTTAGCAGGTGTCTTGGTTACTTTTCACTCACTGCTGAGACAGAATACCTGATGCCCAAAATGAAGGAAGGAAAGGTTTGTTTATCTTACAGTTTTTGGAGGTTTCAGTCCATAATCAGCTGGTTCCAAGGCAGGGTGGCATGGCACTGGGACAACACTTCAAGGCAGCAGCCAGAGCAAAAAATGGGAAAACACAAGCCTCTTCTCCTCCCTTATATTGTACACAGGCCACCCAGATGTAGCACTCACAAAATCTCTTTGCCCTCCTCTTGCACAAAGTAAGAACCCTGGCTTCCTGCTGAGTTTCTCAGTTAAACTTCTAAACTTTTGAAGTTGACACAATGTAGCAACCATAACAGCAGGCAAAATATTATACATTTAAAAAGAATTAGTTTCATGAGGTCCCACTTGACAAGACAAGTCAGTTCTAGGATAGTTTCAAAGTAAAGAAATCAAGATAATATTAGTTGAAGCCTTAATCCAGGTCTGGTGTCACAAGTATATAATTCCTGCAGGCTGGGAGGGTGAGGCAGAAAGATCACAAATGGCGGGGGGGTAACTCAGGGAGACCTGTCTCACAATTTAAATAAATAAATAAATAGTTTAGGTTTGTATGTCTGTGAGAAGGCCTGGGTTCAATCCTTAGCACCAACGAAAAATCTAAATACCCAACAATAGCAGCAGCAGCATCAATGACAAAAAAACCAGTTTAACAACCTTTCAATTTCTGCTTCAATTCCCTGCTTCATCTCAGTTACCTATTATTCCATAGATTCCATTATAAAAGGACTTTGGACTATTCCCTGAGACTAGACATGCTTAATTCAGTGGTGGTAAACTGCATCAGAGTAAGTTTACCATGTTTACAAAGTGTTTATTGCTGTTTTTCATCTTTTGGACACTAGCTAGGTGTGTTTATTTTTCTCTGACATTAACAGGGCCAGATGCCAAGAACTGAAAGGAGTTTTTCTGGATAGGAAGAGGGAGGAAGGGGAGGAGTACTGAGTATGTTAAGGTGGCTTTATGAAATTGCATGTTAAAAAAAAGTTGCATGTTAGAAATCACCGCTGTAATAGTTCGAGACAAGGAGCCCTACTACAAAAGGAGTGTACACCAGGGGTAAAGTTCAGCAGGGGTTTAACTGGGGGTTAAGGGGTGGTGGCATGAAGAGTAGGGTAACAGGCAGACTCTTTCCCCAGGAGGCGTAATTTACCAAAAGAAAAGTATAATAATTTAAGGTTCTTATGAACTATATGTTCAACTAAGGTTTATTTTAATGGGCATCTGAACCCAGCAGCAGCGTCTCTAACCTCATGACTGCTTACTCACGGATGGTGTGGAGTGCTTTCCATACGCCTCTCGCCTGCCTCTTGTCCTTCACACTGAAGGACCTTCCCGGGCAGCACGAAGTCTAGCTATGCTCTGCAGTAGAGCTTCGCCACATGGACAATATCAATTGGTAGTTCTAAGGCTCCTTCCAGGGCCAAAATTCCATAGGAAGGATAGACGAAAGGGAGAGAGGAGAGAGAAGGTCTTCTGACAGATGATTTTTAAACATCCCAAAGTGTTGACATTTTGTTCTAGACCCTGAGCACCAGTGACTCCCCATAATGGGGGAAGGCTCCAGTATTATTTAAAATAAGGCCCAGTTAGCACGTAGGGACATCTTGCGGGTTCCCTTAAGAGGCAGCCGGGGCCCTCCCACGGGCCGGGCTCCAAAGGCGGAAGGCCGCGGGCGGGCCGGTGGGTGTGAGCTGGACAGCGGCCCGGAGGAGGGGCGCAGGGTTGCGGCGGGCAGCGCTCTTCCCCCGGGCCTTGCAGCGTGGCTGGCATGGCAGAGATGCGGCCGGGGCCGGTGACCGGGTCTCAGCTCAATGCGCTTCCAGATCATTCGCCGCTGCTGCAGCCCGGCCTGGCCGAACTCAGGCGCCGGGCCCGGGAGGGGGGCGTCCCGCTAGCGCCGCACCCGCTCACAGACGCCTTCTTGCTGCGGTTCTTGCGCGCTCGGGATTTCGACCTGGACCTGGCCTGGCGGGTAAGCGCGCGCCGAGCTGCAGGCGGGACGCGCGCCCTGGACGCACCGCCTAAGCGCCGTGCTGTCTGTGTTCGGTGACGCTCCGGTCCTTCCAGTTTCTCTGAGTCAGTGAAAACTGTAAATTTAGAAAAGTGCTGGAGTCTCCGGAGTGCTGACCCTGCTGATCGCAAGCACTGGGACTAGCCCTTGCGCAGAGAAGTCTCCGCAGCCTGTAAACTTTGAGGGGCGCGGGACGATTGCCTTCTTCTCATGGTAGAAAACCTGTTTCATTAAACAGAGTAACAGAAAAGCAGGCAGCTCACTCCTATCACATCTGAGCGGATGACTTGCGGGGAAAGTGAAATTACCGGTGACACTGAAGATCTGAAGCCATGCCCTAGCAAAATAGTATTATTAATAGTAATACTAGAATATAAAGACAGTAAAACAGTCACAGATATTTTGAAAATATAGGAGGGATGAGGCGGTTCTTTCGTGTTTCCAGGTGTGTTACAGCTGGGTGAGAGAAGAGGTGGTGGAAAGACTGCGATCAGAGAGATGCAACGTTGAGTTTGGCACTAGGGATTCGGTGCCCTTATCTGGTCAATAATGGTGAGGACGCTTACTTTATTGACCATTTGCGAGGGCTGAACATTAACTAATTTAATGGTTAAAACAAGATGTGCCCAGCACAGTACCTGGATGGAACACAGTAAGCACTCAGCAGTTGAATCAGATCTGGCTCTTTCTCCAAGTGCCTTACTCCGTGTCACTGCAAAGCGACAAGGATGGCGCTACAGCACAGAGTTCCAACCGCAGCGTAATTTTTTAAAACTAATTTTTATTAAAAAAGTAATGAGCATGGCAAAAATAATGCAGATAATACAAAACAGTAAAAAAAAATTATTTTTGTTGGTGGCAAGAGGGATCAAGATTATACAAAGGAATGAAGTTCCCTGCCCCATACCTTAGCTTGCCAGTCATGTACCCAGAGGCTATGCCTCTGTTTTTTGTTTATCTTTCCAGACATAATCTATGCTTATGCAAGCAGGTGTGTTGTGTTTTACATTTTGCCTTTCTTACTTATTATTTAGATCATTTTATATCAGCATGTGCACAAAGATCTTATTCTTTATGGAGCTCTGGTTATCACATAAAGTGGATACATTATATTAAATATTTCTAGCCAGTTCTATTTTTGAACTAAGAAATTGTTAACAGCTAATGGTAGTGTTGTCATGCACGCTGTTCATTCCTGCATTCAGTGATCGTGGTGTGCATGTTTCTATAGTTAGTAGTGCACAAGATACAATAAACATGGCAGCTGTGACTTCTTCCATCACCGACCATCCTTCATATGCCTTCATACTTCATCTTTGTGCTACATCAGTCCCTACTTTTGGATTTCATAAGCTCATCTATCCAAAATTTTCTCTAGAAATGGATGGTTTCTCTTTTGTACATTGATGTCACTGATCTATTGGAATTTTTTTTTCAATACTGGGAACTGAAACTTCAGCCTATTATTATTATTATTTTAAATTTTTAGACAGGGTATTGCTAATTTGCCCAGCCTAGGCTTGAACTTGTGATCTTCCTGTCTTAGCCTCATTGAGTGATGCATGCATTATCTTTCCCCTTTTGGGATTTATTTGATGTTAGAACTAAAATAAGAAAGCAGCTTTATTTTCCATATATTCTACTATTATGCAATTGTCCTACCATTATGAGTAATAAACTAATATTTATGCAGCAGCTGCTGAATATGTGGTTTCAGGTCATATAAAGAGTACAGTTTAAGCAAAGCTTATATACAAGGTGTGATCAAAATATACAATCAATTTTAATATTTAAAACTTAATTACTGTAAAAGACACATTGCTATTAATCCTTTTCAGAATACTCCTTTCACTCTGAGCACATATCTCATTATTCCTGCCACTTTCTGAAGCAGTTCTGGAGGTCTTCTTCGGTGTCATTATGAGGTGTGATAAAAATTTAGTGAATGCTGCTGCTGAGTGCCATCCAACAGAAAGACAGGTTTGTAAAAATATTATGGTATAACCTAATTCATTTTATTAACTGGCTCTGGCACTATGCAACTTCTGGCTCTTGCCTAAGTCAAAATACTCATGAAAGGTTAAATTCAAGACATCCAGGCGACTATGACAATGCAATAAACACACATACACCGAAGAACACTTTCACAACTACATTAGCAAGTGACAAGAACGATGGGAAAGGTGTGTTAAAAGCAAGGAGGAACATTTTGAGAGGGAAAACGGCAGCTTGTCTTTTGCATTAATTTTTTTAAATTTAAACATTCATTGTAGTTTTCAGTCATTAGAGGTAACTAGTATTAAAAGTTGTGTGATTTGCAGATTTCATTTTAGCTGCCCTTGAAAAAGTCATATGTAGATAAAAAATTTACTTCCAGAGTTTGTGATATAATTTGTGATATATATCATATATATTAAATAAATCATATCATCTATATATTTATATTCTTTCATTACTGAATGATTCTTTCATACAATGCCCTTGAGGAATTGGTTAGCAGAACTATTATGTCCGTTGGATAGAAATCAAGTTTTTGCCTGTGACCTCTTTGTCTCACGCTAAAAGCGTGAAACTCTCTTTTTATTTTCCTCTACAGTGGCAGTTAATTCAACTCAAATTTTCTTACTCATAATTTATAAGTTGTATAGTTCGACAGTACCTTAGTTTTCTCATTATTTTAGTGTCTGTATCTGAAGTTATAATGAATCGATAAAGACTTTTAAACTTAGTATCTAACATGCTTATAAAATGCCAGACATTTTGGTAAATAATGTTTGCAGGGGTTATCTCATTATTTTTTCATTTTACAAGAAATCGTGATATACAGAGTAATGTGTCAAAAATGATACAGCTATTAAGTGGTGGAGTAGGAATTTGAACTCAGGAGAGCCTGTGCTGCCAGGTCTGGGGCTGTGGCCCCTTCAGTTTACAACAATAAACCTGAAAACAACCATGAACTTCTCTCCCCCTTCTATGTGTTCTTATGGGTTCCTGCCTTTTCCAGGCAACTAGCCTGGTTCCTTATATTTTTGTTCTATCTTACTATGGTTAGAATATAGTTTGACCCCTTCAAAACTGGTTATGTACAGTTAAATTCCCACTGTAAGGCATTAAGAGACTGGAAACTTCATCTACCTTCTTGTTTTTCTTCTTTTGGTTTGGAAGTGGGGCCTTTGCAAGGAATTTTTTTTTATTTTTTTTTTGCACTGGGGATCAAACTCACAACCTCGCGCATGCCAGGCAGGCACTTAAGTCACTGAGCCAAACTCCCAGCCCTGGTTTTTTGAGGTAGGGTCGCACTGTGTAGCTCAGGCCGGTATTGCGCTCGCGTTGTAGCCCAAGCGGGCCTCGAACTCACAACGCTCCTCCTATTTCAGTCTCCCGAGTGCTGGGATTAAAGGTGTGTGCCACCAAGCCTGACTGGAAGGATATTAATATTAGATAGAGGTAAGGTCATCAGCCTGGGGAAAATGGTAAAGAGCAAAATAAAAAGAAAGATGATAGGAAGCAGGGAGATGGGTAGGGGATTGGAGATGGGAAAAGAGGAAAAGGAAGTAAGAAGGATCAAGGTGCAATATGTGTATATACAATATCCCACCATGAACATATTCATTATATATCACAAACATGTACTAAAAAATTATATTAAAAGAAAGGGAGAGACAATAAACATACTTTCTGCCTCTCGTGTGACATCCTGTGCTGCCAGGGACTCTGCTAGTGAGGTAATCATCAGATGTAGCCACTGGACCTTGGACCAGAATTGTGAGTCAAAATAAACCTCTTGTCTTTGTAGTTTATACAATCTGGGGTATTTTGTTATCAACAACAAAAAGCCACTAAGATACATGTGAAGTTTTTCATCCTTTAATTATCTTTATGGTTTTCTCAAAAGATTTTGAAGCTTTCAAAGTTCCATGGGCTCTTCCTGCTAATTTCCATCTGCGTGTATTTTAGCATGTACAGTTTACTGTATCACACATCAGTTTCAGTCTTCACTCTGTTCCTGATAGATATTGCCCTGAACAAGTGTATAATTTTTCAGTTTTACTTGTCTTACTAACATAATGGGGTAGCAGTAGTTACTTCTTATGGTAGTTGTGAAAAGGAATTGAAATGATGCCATTATACTCTACAAAAGTGTCCCAAATCTGATTGTTTTGTTTGAAAATACATGAAAAAGCCGGGCGTGGTGGCGCATGCCTTTAATCCCTGTACTCGGGAGGCTGAGGTAGGCAGAGCATTGTGAGTTCGAGGCCGGCTTGGGCTACAACACAAGTGCAAGGCCGGCCTGAGCTACATAGTGTGACCCTGCATCAAAAAAAAACTAGGGCTGGGAGTTTGGCTCAGTGGCTTAAATGCCTGTCTGGCAGGCGCAAGGCTGTGAGTTCAATCCCCGGTGCCAAAAAAAGAAAAAAAAAAAAAAACCATGAAAAGTGTAGGAAGAAATTGCTATAAAGTAGTCAAAGCGTAATATTTTAAGTATTTATTTACTTCTAACTTCTGTGTGAAACAGACACTTTCCAATAATGAATATTCATTTGCAGCCAATTTTGTTTGATGCTGTTGTGGACATAGGGTGGTCTTAATTTTATCATCATATTTAATGTATTTACATCTACTGGACTTGTGAATCTATCACTGGAAAAGTAATGATCAAAGATCTGGGTTTAGATCTTTTGCTTTGCAGAATTTAAGTATCAGAAGTGTGAAAGCATTTCGTACATCTTTAGAGAAGGACCTGTGCAGACCCAGAATTGATTTACTTATGCATTAATTCATTCTAATTCACCACATGTATCTATTTCCTGGGAGCCCAGTGATCTGCAGAGATGAATAAGCTGTACACCCCACGTCTATCATATGAAAGATCCCTTCTAATGAAGCCACAGCTTTTATCATTCTACAGGAAAATAAGACTATTATTTCTATAGTGTTGCTAATGTGCCGTTTCCAGCATTTTGCTTGAATCAGAATTAAAAGCTCTCCTTTTATATCTGAGGAGGTATCAAAAAGATAATGAGCATTGTAAAATGCTATTGACACTTATTCTGATGCTCCCTAGGACAGGATGAGGAAGCAAAATCCAGTTTATAGAGCAGAATGAATATCTCAGAATCTACAATGTGCCTATTGTTTTTACTGCCTTTGGAAATGTTATTTAGGTCACCAATTTTGTCTCTGTTGACACATTTATTTTTTTTCTTACCTCTCTGTTGCATTTAACTCTTAGTCATATCCTCTTTTTGTAAAAGTTAAGAAGAGTTTATAAAATGCAGAGATGAAAGTGAGGGAGAGAGACAGACAGACAAGGACAGATGATTTCTTTTGGGCACCATGGTGCTGTTTCTCTCAATCCAAACAACTGCTCTTTTTCCCCAGCCATTCCAGCCAGCGACATTTTCCAAAGGCTCAGAATTTCACCTTCTGCTGCTGGTATTATTTCCTCTCTAGATGATTGCCAGCTTATTTTTAATAAAGTTATGTTTATTCTAAATACTCTCAAATATAAAATCTGTCCTTCCTTTCATCTGAACTGTGGTTCTGTTTCTCACAGATCTCTATAAACTTGAAACAAATATATTGTGACTTTGGAAAAATTGAGAGATGCGTTTGTTTTTAAATTAGTCTTTCTTTATATTTCTGTGGACCTCAGGATTAACCACTTGGCCTCATGCATATTAAAATAGAATTGTTTTGGTGGTACTGAGAACAAAAAGGAGGATCTTGTGCATGCTAGGCAAGTGTTCTACTACTGAGCTATAGCCCCAGTTCTAAAGCATAGCGATTTTTAAATGCATCATTTACTTTAGTATTCTCCACAATATGCTACCAGTGTTTGTATATATTGATTAGCCATTTCTGGTGGTTCTTTTAGATAAAAAGTTGATTCCTTCAGTTGTATTTTGCCAGTATCTATTGTCTAGGTTGCAGAGTCTCGCCAATGAAAATAAATCCATTAATTTCTGTTCTTCCATATTTAATAAAAATACTAAAGGTAGTGTTGCAGTTATTTATTGCCAAGTAACAAATCACTCCAAACCTTGTTAACTTAAAACACAGTAGTTTGTGTTCTCCAGTTTGGTCAGGGCTCATGGGGATAGTTCAACTCTGTTCCATATGGCATCAAGTGGGAACTTGGCAGAGTTCAGACTATCCAAGATGACCTCTCAATGTCCAGGGCTTCTCTTTATGTTGACTTCATTCAGTAATCTTATATGGTGTCTGGATCCTTAAAGCAAATTCAGCAGGTAACAGACTTTTTAAAGCTTGGCACAGTGTATTTCTGCTGTATTCTAGTGGTCAAAGCAAGGTTTGAGGTCAGCTCACATTTATCTAGAAGGAATGAAATAGATCTTCCCTTTTTCTGGAAGGAATGAATATATGAACTAAGAGGCAGGATTTGTGGCTGTCTTTGGATCCTACTGTTGGAAACAACTGAAAACACTCAACCTATATGATTAACTCCTATCAGCCCAGATCCCCGACGAAGGTGTAGTCATTGACTTTCTTTTGCTGGGACAAATACCCAACATCTGCAATTTAAAGGAGAGGTTTCATGTGGCTGTTGGTTTCAGAAATTTTGGTCCATGATCAGCTGGCTCCATGGTGGAAACATCCAGGTAGAAGGCCATGATAGAACACAGCTGCTCAGTTCATGGTAGCTGGGTAGCAGAGGAGGGAATCAGCACTAACTCAAGGTGGAAGCTGTGGAAGTTCTCTAGAGAATCTCTGGTTTGAGTCTGTGTTGAAAGATTGAAGAAACTGGAATCTCATGTCCACAGGTGATGAGAATAGTGAAAGATACACCTCCTCAAGCCAAGTGGAGTTTTTTAAAGACTGATTTCTGTCTTCCTCTTTGATTCCATCCAGGCTGCAAGCCCACTGGACTGGGGTGCCTCTCACAATTGGGGTGCATTTTTCCCCCCAGTTTGGTGCCTACGTGCCAAATATCTCTGGAAACACCCCACAGGCCTACCCAGAAGTGTACTGTACTAACTTTCTAGGTTTTTGTAATCCAGTCAAGTGGACAGTCATGATTAAGGATCACAGAAGACACTGTGTTCATTTTTATAACTAAAAAGATAACTCATGAACATTCTGAACTAATGGATAACAACATGCAGACACAATATCTAGGCTTTTCCTGTTTTTTATTTATTTATTTATTTTTACAAAATGCTTGCCATGCTTGTTATCTATGGACAATGTTAATTTTATTTTTCAGTTATTAAAAAACTATTATAAATGGAGAGCGGAATGTCCAGAATTAAGTGCGGATCTACACCCTAGAAGTATTCTTGGCCTTTTGAAGGCTGGCTACCATGGAGTTCTGGGATCCAGGGATCCCACCGGTAGCAGAGTTCTTATTTACAGAATCGGTGAGTCATACACAACTCTCACCTACCTTCCTTTCCTCCTCCTCTTTCTTCTCCCTTCTTTCCTTCTGTTTTTCATTTACTACCATATTGACAGTGTCAGTGTGTCCACCTTTAAGAATTTAGCATTTAAGATTTTAGGATTTACCATAGGTTTAATTTAGATCTTAATATTTCCCAAATATAACAACATTTTGGCAGTTGTGAGAAAATTAACAGAAACTGGTGAAAGTCCTGCTTCCATTTCCCACATGGTCACTGTATAAAAGAAAAGAAAAAATGAGAAGGAAAATGGTGTAATAAAGTGAAAGGGCTCAGTGTAAAGCACCTGAAAACTTCTTAATAGGAATTAAAAAAAATTCTCAACAATGAAACTCCAGGAGATCATAGATTTTGTCTTTCATGTGCCTTGATAAATTCCAAGCTATGATCACAGGACCTGGTACATGGAGGGTACTCATTAAACATTTGTGGAATGAGTAAGTAAATGATTTGTTCAATAACACCCAGGGTGAGGAGCCAGATGCTTGTACTCTTAGATGGAAAAGGGTGCAGCAGGGTGCTCAGCGGCCCATGGAGATGGTGGCAGACACTGTAAGGCATTAGTTCTTTTTTCTCTTCACTGCTTCCCCTTTCAGTTTTTAGGTGCCCCTAGTGTCTTTCCAGGTTGATGTCTTATCTGTTCAGTTGCTATAACAAAATTGCATAGGCTGGGTGGCTTATAGAAAAAGTAAGTTAGTTCTCATAATTCCAGAGCCTGGGAACTCCTGGATCAGAGAATCAGCAGATTTGGTTCTAATGAGGGCAATTGCTGGTTCATAGACAGACATTTCACTTAAACCTCAAAAGTGGAAGAGGCAAAGGGTCTCTTCTGGGTCTCTCAAATAAGGGCACTAATCATATTTATGAGAACTCCACCCTTATGGCCCAATCATATGCAAAAGGCCACTTCCTAATGCCCTGACCTTGGGAGTTACGATTTCAGCAGGTGAATTTTGTGGGGAAACATATATTCTGCTATTTCTTTAGTTTTGTGTGTAGTTAAAAATGCTAAGTAAAGAAAAATTCTCACTGTCCCCAGGAACCTCTTATAGCCCAGTTGACAGGATATAGACAATCAACATTTCATGAAAATTATAATCTTATGGAAATGTCTACTTTTTTTTTATTTTGAGATAAGGTCTTACTGTGTTGATCAAGCTGGGCCTGAATGATTTTCCTGCCTCAGTCACCTGAGTAGCTGGCGCTAAAAAGTGCATGCCACCATTCCTGCTGACACACATATCTTTAAATATTTATTTCATGTATTTAGTGTTTGCCACCTGCCACTAGGTAAAATCCCTGCCTTTAACTGCTTCTTTCTTACAAGACAATGTATTAGATCCTTGAGTAGAATGACTCTGGGTTTTTTGCCTAGGGGTTTGTGTCAATAAAACTGGGTTAATCATGGGATCATCATCTATAAAACAGACACCATAATGTTCTTTCCTTTCCTTCATCCACTAGTGTCAGAGGAGGTTGTATAAATTCTGTGCAACAAAGCCCCCTGAACTCTTTAAAGATAGAGTTGCCAATATCTATGTTTTATTTAGAAAAGCAACCTATGTAGTATAAAAATACAGGGTACCCAGTTACATTTGAGTTTCAGATAGATAATTTTTTAGTATGCATGGGGCATTCTTATGCTGAGAAATCATATCATGTTTATCTGAAATTCAACTTTAACTTGGCATACTAGATTTTATGTGACAACTCTATTTAAGATCCTAAGAACATAATACTGAAACCTTCAGCTGATTTTTCCTGCCAGTATCTGGGCTCTGCAGTGCTCCACCTGGGGTAGGTAAAGAAATAACACCTTGATAGTGCAAAAACAAATGTGTTATTTTGATCATAAAATTCTTGACAGTGGGGCAGGGGACCAGCTACACAGCACCAGGCTGGCAAGCGTGAGGTCCTGAGTTTGATTCCCAATAGAAAAAAAATGTCCTTGATTGAACCAATAGGTGTATTATCTAGTCTGGGTCTCTTATTTTATATTAATTTAAAATGTTGTTTAACTCATGGGTATTTTAGGATCATGAAAACATGAAGGTTCAGTGAGAATCAGAGCAGGAAGTTAGGTATTTAGCAAATCTTCCCTGTTATGTCTTTTGTAGAATACAATGAAAAATTTGGAAGAGTTTTATGAGTAAAATAAAAAGATAGGATAATGATTATAAATATTCTACATTGAATTGAATTCATGGGCAGAGGTAAAGAAAGAAATCAATGCTGGAGCTTTTCACTTTGAACTTAGGATAAGCCCCTTCCCTCGGTACCATCTGTGCAGTAGAAACAGTGAGAGAATGCACGAAATGCCTCCCTCCACAACAGTGGTACAACTCAGTTTTGATCTTTATCAGCCTACATGTCAGAGGATGTAATACTACACATTTTGAGACAAACTACTCCACTAGAACAACAAAAGTAAATTTTCACTGTAACTATTAAATTTTGGTTGACTTTGTTCTTATGAATAGAAGTGAAAGGGTGTGTTGCCTGGGTTGAAATCTCAGCTCTGACACACTTTACCTCCATGGAAAGCTGTGTAGCAGCAACTCAGTTTACTCGTGTAAAATGAGCATATTAAAAAGCTGTCTTGTAGGATCGCCGCAAGCATTAAACCTTGTTTTACATACACATACCCACACATGCATAACAAGAATACTACCTGGTATACAATAATCATTCAATAAATGTTAGGTGGATGTTAGAGAAGGAATTAAAATTCTAATTACTTTTACCCTAATAGAGCCTAAAGTCTATCCAGAACTATCAACAGAACTTTCCTTGATGACAAAACTGTTCTACGGTGGCCCCCAACTACAGCCACATGTGGCTATCAAGCACTTTAAATGTGGTTATTTTAACAGAGAAACTGCATTATTAATTTAAATTTGAGTAGTCACAGGTAGCTAACAGCTACTGTACTGGGCAGCATAGGTCAGACAATTCAGCTGGTTGGCTCAGAAATTTAGGTCAGGAACTGTTTTCATTTGTGCTGCTCATACCTTTTATTGTGGTAGCATTCAGGCAGTGCCTGAGGCAGCACAGTACTTTTTAAGCTGGATTGATTATTCAAATGTTTACCAGAAATCTAATGTTTTAAAAAACCAAGACTATCCCATCGTGCTTTCCTAGAAGTCCTGGTTATCCTTTTTCTAGATACTTGAGCTTCTTACTTGTTACTAGAAGCTACCACTTAACAGTTAAAGCTGCCATACTTCAGCCATTTTAGACAGAAACTCTTCCTCAATCCCCAAAAATCCTTCTACCTCTACCCCGTCGCCCTTACCGTTTTTAGTCAGTTCTTAAATTAGTAATGTTTGCCATAAAAACACAGTTGCTCAGAGATCATCTTTCTTTTATTCTGGTCTGATTTCACCTCCTCCTCTGCTGAAAAGGCCTTAAATAATCAGTAATGGCATTATTTTCACCAAATCTAATGAACATGTTTAGTTCTGTTTCACTGGAGCTCTCAAT
>RJWM01025979.1:0-28748 GCA_004363535.1 Dasyprocta punctata | reverse complement strand
AAAAAAAAAAAAAAAAGAGAATGGATCTTTGAATGAAGTATTAACTTAATGGAATTATCATCACATTTTTCTTATTTTTACAATTTGGTATAGTTCTAAGGATTGCTATTTGAGAACTGCTGATCTAAAACACTTTGAACAAACATTTCATAAGTATCAGAGGACTCTAAACTGTTTCAGTATAGCCACCATGTTAAAAATTACTTATGGTGCTCACTTTCAAAAAAATGTTTTCTTTTTTAAGAAGTTGTTATGTACCTGCTCCCCAGGATAAATACAGTCTTATGTGCTGCAAACAAGTACTACTAATAAAAAATAAATAATAAAAGACATTTTCATTATTTCATGTGCTTCTGCATATTGAGGTTTCCGGAGGCCTTGAGGGCTTGTTCCATCTTTTCCAGTTTGGGTGTGATTGCCTCCTGCCAGGGCCGGCATGGTTCTTTGCTGGGGAGTTCTCTAGTTAATGAATCTCTAAATGTTGATTATAAAAATTGAGCTCAAGCACCTACCACTTGTTACATGTGTGTTTATAAAGCACAGAATGTAGTAGGATGCATTAGAGACATTATAAAGCATGCATGATGTAGAAAAAGTATACATATGAAATAAAAATATACAAAGAAGTTCCAATTTTCTCTTTCTGCCCTACTCACTCAATGATTCTCCTTGTGCACTATGGGGCTTCCCATTCCTTTCAGCCCATCTTATGCATGTGTCTTAGCATTCTTCTGTTCAAAACTCATGAGAAGCTTTCCTATATGGAGGTTTAATTTCACAAGATGATACCTCAAGCCTTCTAGAGCTTTCTTTCAGTCTATCTACATTGGTCTGGTCTGCCTTTGCTATGCAGCATATTCACATTGTCTAGCAGTTGTCAGGTCCTGACAGACACAGTCCTCTCTTTTCTCACGTGGACACATCTTTCTTCTTTAAGCTTCACTTCTGCTATTTTCTCTACTGGGCAGTGACCTGCAGAATCCCAAACGATCTCTCACATTATGTAACAGGGATTTGGAGACTGGGCTTGCAGATACCCAGTGGGTAACTAGAAGCAGGATAAACTGATCATCTCTACCTTCCTCCCATATCTGTATCCTCTACTACTTAAAATTTTGGGTCAAATTCCTGGTCAGCTCAGCACATAAGCATGTTGATCACTTAAGGAGGATCTGTCTAAAAACTAGTAACACAAGATTTATAGGCCTTAAATTTACTTACCCTATCTTTTTCACCTCCTTCAAGTCTGAGGACACCAAGGTAAGAGTAATTAAGATGTTTTCAAGATTTGCAACAATATTAAATTGCCAGTTTCTATAACTTTTCAGTCTGGATCCCTTGGAGTGATGCTTAGATGTCCCAATCATTGTCTCAAACCTGGAGTCACTTCAAAATTTAGGAAAAACAGAGTCACACAGAGCACCCCATGATGAAGTCCCACCTCTTATAGCTGAGATCTAAAATGTCTCCCATAAGTCTTATATTTAGAGGTGGGGCCTGGTTGAAAGAGGTGGGTCCAGGGGTGTGACTTGGAAGGGTGTGTTCTCATA
Organism: Dasyprocta punctata; assembly: GCA_004363535.1. Taxonomy (NCBI): domain Eukaryota; kingdom Metazoa; phylum Chordata; class Mammalia; order Rodentia; family Dasyproctidae; genus Dasyprocta; species Dasyprocta punctata. The sequence goes on along the minus strand of RJWM01025979.1, from coordinate 27,198 downwards.
CAAAGATTCTTTCTTTGCTTTCTGTTCTTAGCTGTCGTGTGGTAAACAACTTTATTTCACCACGCTAATTCTGCCTTGGAGTTGGCCAACTATGAACTAAGCCCACTGAAACTGGGAGCCTAAATAAACTTCTCCTCCTTTAAATTATGAGTGTCATTTATTTTGTCCCAGTAACAGCAAAGTGCTTAACATGGAAAACAATTGCTACTACAGAAAATTAGTACTGGGAGTGGGGTTGTTGCTATGACTGTGCCTGGTTTTGCTTTTCAGAAGCTTTTGGAACTGATTTACACGAGGAATTCAGGAAAGGTTTGAATATGTTCACCCGAGAACCCTTAGGAAGCTGAGGGCAGTGTATGGTGTATAATGCTGATTAGAGACCAGAAGGCCAGAATGCTGATAGGAATGCAGAAAGTAAAGGCCAGGCTTAGGATGTTTCAGCTGGGACCAAGAAGTCCCTTGGCAGTTAAACTAAGTCAACCATGTTATGTTTTGGCATAAAATTTGTCTACATTTTGCTCATGTCCTGAGACTTTGTGAGAGATTGAGATTAAAAGTAGTAGACAAATTAATCTGGTGGGGGAAGTTTCAAGGCATCCCAATGTTTAGACTATGTCATGAGTACTACTGGCTGCTGGTAGCTAGATCTACAGTGAGAATCAGGAACTCACAGTGAGAATGATAGAATGTACTGATTTGAAAAATTTTTAGTTTTTCCAGAGAAGAAGCACATATAAATTGGAGGGAAAAGAGTATGGTTGCTAAAAGCATTTAAAAAGAAGGCAAGTACTTTGTGCGGGGACTAGAACAAAGATGCCACAAGGGCATCTCAGAAATGAGCAATACCCCACCCATCTCAGACTCGATGGTGTAAAAGAATGTAAAATTTTCATTTGAGAAGACAATCCCTGAGACATATGCTTAGTCAGGGTTACCTAGGGAAGTAGATACACAAGTTCAGCTATTCAGGTACTCAGTGGCTACTGCAAAGTGACCTGGCTACTGCTGAAGCTATTGGCCAAATTTGATGTTATCTATGTGGCACTGGTTTTTAGGCATGCAGAATGTAAGGGTTATATGTTCACAGAGGCTTTCCCCCAGATTTTGGAAGAAGACCTGGATGGCCAGACTAAAATGTGTGACAGGGTCATAGACCCTTCCAGGAGACCATCAGAGGTCAGTATGTGAAGCTGAAGGTGCAATAAAGACCTCAGGAACATGGAGCTGCCAGGGATGTGCAATGTCTGCTGAAGGAAACCGCAGACAGTGAGTGGAGCCAGTCCAAGAGAGCGCATGTGGGCTGCAACCAGCAAGGCCATAGCGGGAAGAATAAGGGACAGACAGAGATCAGACCAAAGGAAGAATGAAACCAAGGCGGGCAAACATTAAATCCTACAGCCGCATGTCCAGCACCTTGGGCAGATTGTGATAATATGTGGTCAGAAGTGTGAGTGACCTGGGGACCCCAAGCCTGTGGGTGGCATTTGGAGTGAGGGTAATATTGATGGGGACTGTGCCCTTAACCTGTGGTGTCTGTGATATCTGTTAGGGTCAAGAACTGAATTGTAGTAGTGTAGTATATCAACTTCCTCATTATAATGGGGATTAATCATATTTACCTAATACAACAATTGGGATTATGAGTAGCATTGAGGAAACTAAGTATTGTTTAGACAGAAATTCTTCCAAAATTAACATATAATTAAAATCACAAAGCAGGTCAGGTAGCAGACATAGCCAGTTCTTATAACCTTGTGAGTTCTGAGGGCTCCTCCTGAGTTCCACAGTAAGCCAAGCAATTGGGTAACCCTTCCAGATGTCCTGGCTCCATGCCAGTCTGGAAACACTCGTGGTGTGACCTCTGACCCCTGGTGTGATCTTTGGCCTGAGGGGAAAATCACAAAGCAATTATAGATGTATTCCGCACCTTTGAGATGTAAAATTTCTACCTTGTTTCAACTAGGAGTTATACCTTTGGAAGTGCAAGTTTAGCATTAAAGATCACTAAGGGCTATGAAAAAAGAAATCTGATCAACAGCCTAACTTTTTGAAAACTGATAAACGATAATTCTGAATGAAAGCTATACAAAGGAAAGCTATATAATCTTTGTTTTTATGTAAAAATTATATAATTAAGAACTTCCTCTTCCTAAGTAATCAGTGTCAGGTGTTCCGCTATAGTAATGAAAAACTGACTGAACTTTTCCAAGAGAAAACTGGGGCAAGTCTAGCTAATCAATTTGGGAGTCATCAATTTGGGTGTCTGACAGAGGCCAGGAATTTGGACAATGCCTAATACTGGAAGCAACAAGAGGAAGAAGAAACCTACAGATCTGTGTCACAGTGCCTCATTCCACCATAAAATTATGGACTTTTCCACGTAGTCACATAGAATCTTATAAAAATTGAATAAGATCACATTTGAAGAAGTGCCTTTTACCCTGCCATATACTCTGTATGCTGGCTTCTATTGCTGAGATGAAAAAATTCAACAAGTGAAGGAGAAGTTTTCAGTGGGCAAGGGGGATTTCAAGTTCAAGTGACCTGAATGTGCACTGGTGTGTGTGGTTTTCAACTAGGCAGTGAGGATCCTGATGAGAGGGTAGATGTTTGATATCTTGTAATTGTTGCATAGTCCCAGCAGAAACGAATGACTTTAAATTTGTTAGTGAAAGTATTTTCCTTTTTGAATTATGAAATATTAATTTTCGGATCAAGTAGAGACAAGCAAATATTTTGTTATGAAATTGTAATTCTGTATTGACTTTTAGCTATACTTTTTATTTTTTGGTAGTGACTTTATAGAGATTGTTTTAGGGTATCTTTAAGTTTTACAAACTACATTAATACTAAGTTTGTAAAAGTGTAGAAAATTTGTATCATTATAGCTTCAGTTATTTTTCTTTCAGTTATCTACATGTAATAACTCCAACAAAAAAAGTTACACATTTTTTTGTTTTGCTTTTGTCATATGTCTTAAATAAACTGTGGTGGTTAATTTTATGACAATTTGATTGGGTCATGGGGTGCACAGATATTTGGCTAAATATCATTTCTCGGTATATCTGTTAGGGAACTTGCAATGACATTAGAATTTGAATTCGTAGACTGAGTAAGGTAGACTGTGCTTCCCAATATTGGTGGGCATCTACCAACTCACTGAGGGTCTGATAGAACAGCAAACAGAGACAAAGGAGGGAGGAGTCTCTCTCTCTCTCTCTCTCTGTCTCTCTCCTTTTCTTCTTCTCTTTCTCCTCCCTCCCCCAGGATTAAACCCAGGTTGCATTGAGCTACATTCCCAGCCCCTTTCTATTTTATTTTGGCACAGGGTGTTGTAGTCAGGAGTTGCAAGAAGAACAAGACAGTACAGGACACACAACTTATAACAGTATTTTATGCTAGTCACCCAGGTCCCAATACAAGAAGTGCAGGAAATCTGTCTACACACTTAAGACCTAGAGAAGCCAGCCAAGGGCCTGGATCTCATGGCAATAACATGCATGAATTCAGCAGGAAACCTACAGCCCATGATAATGCCTCCCACAAGTCCAACTGGAGGCCCAGAGCCCATGACAATGACTCATGCAAGTCTGCTTCACAGGTCTGTGCTGGGAAGGTCCAAAGGTCAGTGGTGGAAGCTAGAAAGTTTATGCCAGCAGGGTGGAGGATCTGTGCCAGTAGGTTAAAGGTTCTACACTGGAGCCAAGAAGCAACACTCGAAATAAGGGCCAGGGTTCCCCCAAAAACCACCACAGCCAACCTCAGTGACCGTGAGGTCCCAAGCCTCTCTGATGACGAGAACAGTCGAGTTCATATGAGGAAGCCAGCATGACAAGCTTCTCCTGGAGATTGAGCAGTACACCATCTTCCCTTCTGGAGCCAGGAAGTGATGCTCAACATAAGGACCAGAGCTCTCCCAAAGTGAACCACAGCCATTCTCAGCAACAAGGTCTCAAACTCCTTCGATGATAACAGCCGAGTTCATATCAGGGAAGAAGCTCCACAATCTCCTCCAGGAGAACGAACAGTTCCAAACAACAACGTTTAGGAGAACCCACAATGCCTCTCTCTTCCTCTCCATGTCTCCCTTTTGTGCTGCAACAGTCTTCAGGTGGGCCATCTACACTCAGCACCACACTAATTCATTTCAACTGGTGTTTAAATTGACCACCAGTTTTTAATCCATCACAAAGTTTCGTGTTAATCTCTCAGGCTGGTCTTGAACTTGCCATCCTCTTACCTCAGCTGTCTGAGTAGGTGTCTGCACCCAGCTGAAATCCATTCTTTCAGCCTGACATTGTGCTAATGCATAGGTCTCCATGCAGAACATAGAACATTTCAAGACCTTAGACTTCCTGGTTTGCGGTCCCAGTTCTGTCAATTTAAGGCACCTGACACAGACCTGGAGCCTCAGAGATGGCTCCCTGGCAGATAGGATGTGCTAGTTCTGCTAAAACATCCTGCTTCATTTGTTATTTTTCCTTCCTCTCTAGAGTGGCCAGGCTTATTCCTTTCTCAAATTCTTTACCTTTTTTTTTTAAGATAGTAAAATCCAACAAAACAAAACAGAACAAAGACAATCAAAACAAAGCAGCAAAATTGGTACAGAACTTCAAAGCAGGATACTAGGAAAACAACAATAGCTACCATGGTATATCTTGTTATCTTCACAATAGTTGTCCATTCCATCAGGTATAGCAAAATCAAAACAAAAACAAAACAGAATAAAACCAATCAAAACAGAAGATTGAATAAAGCAAAACAATTAATCAGAACAAAGCAAAACAGTGAGAACAATGTTGGACTTCAAAGACAAGATAGAAAGAAATTCCCTGTATTTGCTGTATTATATACTGTCATCCTCCTAAGAGATGCTCAGACCGCCGGCCCCAGTCCTGAAAAATCAACCAAAAAATACAAGCATTTACTTGCTTTATGTACCTTAGTTGCTATGAACTCAGCCTGTCCTCTGAACCAGCCAGTCACTTCCAGGTTGGGGGGAGGGGGCACACGGTATTTGATTCTCAGCCTGCTCACCAATAGACTCACGGTAGGTGCTGTCTGGCTTTTTCCTCCTTGGAACCCACACAGCTTGCATGGCTTTCCAGAAAGGCTGGCTAGTTGATTTCTTGGGGGCTTCTCCCAGTCCCAGCATGGCTGATTCTCCCTTACTCTTTATCTTGCTGATATCATCCCTACAGAGATATAATACACACTGAAACAATGTGTACAATACATTTTCCAATGGTAGTGTCATGACAGATGAAGGAATTAGGAAACAGGGTGAGTATGTATATGTGGTGTTTTTTTTTTATTTAAGAGAAAAAAGACACATATAAGAAAGACAAAAAGCAAAAGAGACAAGCAGACAACAACAGCAAATCCACAACAGTAACATTATAGGCTTACAAAACAAGATGATAGAAACTTGACAATGGTTGCAATATTACATGTCATTACCTTCAACACGGTTGTTTACTTTAACAGATATAGACATGTAAAATTGATCTAATCATATGAGTGTTAATCGATCTTTCACAATAATTAATGCATTCAGCAGTATAGTCATCTTAGCTATCTTACATATACATATATACAGATTTATGTCTTTTTCCTTTTCCCTTTCTTCTTTTTCTCCTTTTCCCTTTCCCAATTACTTTTGCTCTTTGAGCAGTTCTTTACCCTTACATAGTATTTATTGTAGATTTTAGATCATATATACTTTTTCAGTTTTTTACACTAGGGAGACAATATGGTATTTACACATGTAGGTTTGATTTATCTCACTTATGAGTATGGTCTCAAGTCGTGTCCAATTACTTATAAAAGTCTTGGTGCAATCTTTCTTGATAGCTGAGTAGTACTCCACTGTATAAAAATACCACATCTTTTTTATCTATTCCTTGATTGATGGGCACTCTGGTTGTTTCCAAGATTTGGCTATTACAAATTGGGTTGCTATAAACATGGGTGTACAGATATTACTGTGGTATGATGTTTTCAATTCTACTGGGAAAATGCCCAGAAGTGGGATAGCTGGGTCAAATGGGATCTCTAATCCTAGCTTCTTGAGGAATCTCCACACTGATTTCCACAGTGATTGCACCAGTCTACACTCCCACCAACAGTGGAGAAGAGTTCCTTTTTCCCCACAGTCCCTCCAGCATTTGTTGTTGGTTGATTTTTGAATCTTGGCCATTCTTTCTGGAGTGAGATGGAATCTCAGTGTTGTTTTAATTTGCATTTCCCAAATGACCATTGATGCTGAACATTTTTTCATCTATTTATTTGCCATTTGTATATCTTTCTCTGAGAAGTGTGCATTTATCTCAGATGCCCATTTTTGGACTGGGTCCTTGAATTTTAGGGACCTGATTTCTTTTAATTCTTTATATGTGTTAGATAGAAGTCCTTTGTCTGATGGACAATTGGCTAAGATATTTTCCCAGTTCACGGGTTTTCTTTTCACTCTGTTGGAGATTTCCTTTGACATGCAAAAACTTTTTAGTAAGACAAGATCCCAGTTGTTGATTCTGGGAAGTGTTTCCTGTGCAATTTGATTTTTGTTCATGGACTCTCTGACTACTTCTATGTCATCAAGATTTTTACTGACTTTGCCTTCTAGCAAGTTTAGTGTCTCTGTTTTTATATTCAGATCTTTGATCCATTTTGACTTTATTTTAGTGCATGGTGATAGACATGGATCTAGTTTTAGTTTATGGCATATAGAAAGCCAGTTTTTCCAGCACCATTTGTTAAAGAGGCTATCCTTCTTCCAATGTACATGTTTGGCCCCTTTGTCAAAGATGAGATGGCTGAGTGTGTTTGTAGTCGTGGCTGTATCTTCTAATCTATTCCACTGATCTTCAGGTCTGTTTTGATTCCAGTATCATGCTGATTTTATCGCAGTAGCTTTGTAGTATAGTTTCAAGTCAGGGGTGGTGATGCCTCCTACTTAACCTTTGTTGCCCAGAATTGCCTTTGCTATTCTAGGTCTTTTCTGGTTCCAGATGAATTTCAGGAATGCTTTCTCTAGCTCTATGAGGTAGGCAAGTGTTGTTTTGATTGGGATTGCATTAAATCTATATAACAATTTTGGGAGAATGGCCATTTTCACAATGTTTGTTCTTCCTACCCATGAACAGGGAATATCTTTCCATTTCCTGAAATCCTCTTTGATTCCTTTTTCAGAGTAATGTAATTTTCATTGTATAGATCTTTTACTTTCTTTGTTAGATTGATTCCTAGGTATTTCATTTTTTTGGATGTTATAGTGAAGGGTGTGGTTTCTCTTATTTCTCTCTCAGTGACTTTGTTGTTTGTGTACAGGAATGCTATTGATTTTTGAGTGTTCACCTTGTGTCCAGCAACATTACTGAATTTGGTTATTACATCTAGAAGTCTTTCAATGGATTTCTGGGGGTCTTCTATGTAGAGTATCATATCATCTGCAAATAATGATAATTTCACTTCTTCCTTTCCTATCCTTATTCCCTTTATTTCTTTCTCTTGTCTAATTGCTCTGCTAATATTTCCAGAACTATATTGAATAGGAGTGGTGATAATGGGCATCCTTGTCTTGTTCCTGATTTTAGGTTGAAAGTTTTCAGTTTTTCTCCATTCAGTAAGATGTTGGCTGCTGGTTTATGATATATGGCTTTTATCAAGTTGAGGTAGAGACCATCTATTCCAATTTTCTGTAGGGTTTTTATCATGAATGGGTGTTGGATTTTGTCGAATGCTTTCTCTGCATCTTTTGAAATGCTCATGTGGTTCTTGTCCTTGGTCCTGTTGCTATGGTGTATTACATTTATTGATTTGCATATGTTGAAACATCCCTGCATTCCTGGGATGAATCCCACTTGATCATGGTGTATAATCTTGATTATTTGTTGCATTCTATTTGCCAGTATTTTATTGAGGATTTTTGCATCTATGTTCATTAGGGAGATTGGCCTGTAATTTTTTTTTTTGGTTGGGTCTTTCTTTGGTTTTGGTATGAGGGCAATACTTGTTTCCAGGAATGAGTTAGGGAGGCTTACTTCCCTTTCAATTTCATTGAAGAGTTTGAGGAGTGTTGGCATTAAGTCTCTCCTAAATTTCTTGTAGAATTCTGCAGTGAATCCATCAGGACCTGGGCTCTTCTTTGTTGGTAAGTTTCTAACTACATTTTCAATTTCATTAACAAATTGGGTGCTTTCAGCAGTTTTATATCTTCTTGATTCAGCTTTGGTAATTCATAGGTTTCTAGGAATCTGTCCATTTCTTCTCTGTTATCGAATCTATGTGAGAAAAGGTTTTCGAAGTAGGTGTTGATGACCTTCTGTATTTCCACGGGGTCTGTAGTGATTTCACCCTTTTCATTTCTTATTGCATGAACCTGAGTTTTTTCTTTCCTCTTTTTGATAAGGTTGGCTAGGGGTTTGTCAATTTTATTTATTCTTTCAAAGAACCAACTCTTCGATTCATTAACTCTTTGTGTTGTTTTCTTAGTTTCAATTGCGTTGATTTCTACTCTAATCTTTTTTTTTTTTTTGTGGCACCGGGGATCGAGCTCATAACCTCACGCCTGCCTGACAGGCGTGTAAGCCGCTGAGCCAAACTCCCAGCCCTGGTTTTTTGAGGCAGGGTCACACTGTGTAGCTCAGGCCGGCCTTGCGCTCGCGTTGTAGCCCAAGACAGCCTCGAACTCACAACGCTCCGCCTACCTCAGCCTCCCCAGTGCTGGGATTAAAGGTGTGTGCCACCACGCCCGGCTTCTACTCTAATCTTGATAATTTCCTCCCTTCTTTTTTTAGGCCTTGGACTTGACTTGCTCTTCTTTTTCTAGAAGTTTGAGGTGCATCATTAGGTTGTTTATGTGTGTTCTTTCCATTTTCCTTATGTGGGAGTTTAATGCTATAAATTTCCCTTTGAGGACTGCTTTCATTGTATCCCACAGGTTCCGGTAATTTGTATTTGCATTTTCATTCAATTGTAGATATTTTTTAATTTCTTCTTTAATTTCTTCTGTGACCTATTGGTTGTTTAGGAGAGTATTATTTAATTTCCATGTGTTTAAGGAATTCTTGTGAATTTTTTGTTATTCATTTCCAATTTTATTGCGCTATGGTCAGATAATATGCATGGAATGATTTCAGTTCCTTTGCATTTACTTAAGCTTGTTTTGTGGACCAGTACATGATCTATTTTAGAGAATGACCCATGTGCTGCTGAGAAGAATGTGTATTCTGATGTTGATTGGTGGAATACTCGGTACATGTGTACTAGGTCCATTTGTTCATAAGTTTGATTCAGTTCTGTTATTTCTTTGCGCTTGCTATGTAGCTCAGCTGGCCTTAAATTTGTGACCCTCCTGTCTCAGTCTCCCAATTAGCTAGGACACAAGGAGGTACCACTTGTCTGACCTCCTGCTGGTAATACTCATTCTTCACTTTGCTTGGGTCTGATGTCAAGCCAGTCTGAGTACTTTTAGAATCCTTTATATATGAGTGTCTGAAATTCTCCCACTTTCTACAACATAGTATTTTACCATATTAAAAAGGGAAATATACTGAGTCTCAAAAATTTTCAGAGTCCATAGTCCTGTTGTATAACCTTTGAGGAGAATTGGTACAGTTTTCAGATTCATGACTTCCAGAGAAGAGATACATTATTTAATTTTTAAGTAAGGGATTGATGATTTAGAATGAATATATTTATACTTACAAAAAAAAGAGGAAAAGAGCATAAAGTTTAATGCACTTAAAATTTCTTCTAATAAATTACATCCTAAGTATTGGAGCTATAGAATATTGTAAGCTTGCAATAATTATGAACTTTCTGGAGGAAGCGCTCTCTTTTTCATTAAATCTTTTTTTTATAGCTCTGTTGAGATATAATTCATATACCATACAACTAAACCATTTGAAGTATACAATTAAAGAATTTTTAGTATATTTTAAATAAGTGCAACTATTGCCACAGCACTTTAGAATGTTTTTATAAGCTTAGAAAGAAACCATGTAATTTTTGGACATCATTCTTTTCTCTCTCCCTCTCCATGTCCTCAGCCTTATGCAGCCACAAATCTATTTTCTGTTTGGAGGAACATGATACTTTTTTTGTTTGTTTTGGTACTGGGAATTGAACTCAGAACCTCATGCTTGCCAGGTGGATGCTGTGCTACTGAGCTATGTCTCTGGCTCTACGTTTATTTTAAGAGCAGAATATATTTATTGAGAGAAAGAAAGCTTCTGTCTGAGAGAGAGATAGGAGGAGTCCAGAGTGGGTTGCTGAGGACCCCATGTTTTCCAGGGATTTTTATAGAACAAAATCACAAGATGAGATGACTAGCCCTACATTTTTATTTTTTTTATTTATTGTTTTTTCAGATCCATTTTATTTATAGATAAAAAGAAAGAAAAAGAAGAAGAAAAGAAAACAACAAAAATTTAAAGCACATCAATCAGGGGGTATGGTCCTATATTTTTAAAATGAATTATTACTATTTAACTGGAATCTTGGTGATCTATTTTAGTTATTCATCCAAAAAGAATGATAAGACTGGGGTTTTAATATGAGAGAATTTACTTCCAGTCCTATAGTGAATGCTTCTTAATTGACACAATAATCATTCATATTCATAGGGTACAACGTGATATTTAGACACACGCTTTCAATGTACAAGGATCAAATCAGGAAAATTAGAATATGTTTTTCAAACATTTGTTGTTTCTTTGTATTGGGAACTTGAATACTGTTGTAGTCAGGGTTTGCAAGGGAAACAATTTAATATAAGACCCATAATTTATAGGATTATTTTATAGTAGTCACCCAAAGAGTCAAATACAAAAGAGTGCAGGAAATCTGTCCACACACTAGAGACCCAAAGAATTCATTTGAGGGCCTAGATCCCATGGCAATGTTCTGCATAAGTTTAGCTGAAGACCTAGAGCCCATAACTATGCCCCCCTCATGAGTCCAGCTAGAGGCCTAGAGCCTATGACAATGTCCCATGCAAGTCTGTTCCACGGATCTGTGCTGGGAAGGTCAGTGGTGGCAGCTAGAAAGTCTATGCCAGTGGGATGAAGGATTTGGGATAGCAGGCTGAAGGATCTGCACTGGAGCCAGAAAGTGATGCTCAAAGTAAGGACCAGGGCTTCCCGGAAAAGTGTCACAGCCATCCTCAGCAACAATGAGGTCCCAAGCTCTTCTGACGATGATAATAGCCAAGTTCATATGAGGAAAACCAGCATGACAAGCTTCTTCAAGAGAATCAACAGCACACCATCTTCCCCTCCAGTTATCCTTTTAATGCCATTGGCAACAGTCCTCAGGTGGGCCTTCCTCACCCAGCACCATGCTGATTCAGTTCAGTTGGGTGTTACAAATTGACTATCAGTTGTCAGTCCACCACAAATACTTTTTAACACTGTCAGTACTTGGGGGTGGAGATGGTTGGTGCTGCCCACTAAATTTCCAGGTAAGTAGTGATGGTTGGAAAATCAATCTTGAAAGATGTTCAGGAATACCAGTCCTCAGTTACATACATTTGTGGATGTGAGTTATGGAGAAGTAAGGACTAAAACATCTAGGTAGGGAAAATGGAAGGCATGGTGCAGGAGTGAAGAGATGTGACCAGTGCATCTCATTAAGATCAGCGCAGCTTAGTGCAGTGGCGCAGCCTGTGCACTCGGAAGCCTCAGGTTTTGTTCTGGTTCTGTTATATACTAGCTGTGGGCACTGGCATAAACGTTTAACCCCTGCACAACTCAAATCTTCCCTTATAAAATTCAGACACGAATTCTCCCCATGCCTTCCTCCCTGATGATTATTAACAGCACAGGGAATAATGCCTTTTGAAGCTTTTATAAATACCAAAATATTATAAACTAGAACTTGATTTTTGTCTTTCAAGTGATGTGTTTTAAAAAAAGTGTCAACTGGCATTATCTGGGCTGCTTCTGTTTTGTGTACTCATGAAATCTTATCCCAGGGGGCTAAAATGAAGTAGAACAAAGAAATTGCATTTGTTAAAAAAATAAAATGGTGGCGCATGCATTTAATTGGTGGCGCACGCCTTTAATTCCAGCACTCGGGAGGCTGAGGTAGGAGGAGCGCTGTCAGTTCGAGGCTGGCTTGGGCTACAACGTGAGCATAAGGCTGGCCTGAGCTACATAGTGCGACCCTGCCTCAAAAACTAGGGCTGGGAGTTTGGCTAAGTGGCTTAAGTGCCTGTTTGGCAGGTGTGAGGTTGTGAGTTCAATCCCCAGTGCTGAAAAAAAAAAAATCATGTTGTATTGCAAAGTTCTAACCCTAGTACTGTTGCCAATCAGCTTAGGGTTCTTTGTTCAATTTGGATGGAAATTTCAACTTGGCAAATTGTTACGTGCTTGGAATGAGTGGCTCCAGGCTTTGTGTGCCAATGACTGCAGCCCTTAGTGCTCCAGTTGAGGCTTGAGTGCCAGCACCTCAACTTCTTAATGTTACAGCCCTAGTATTATAGCACCCAGGGGCCTCTTGCCACTTTATCAGCTCCACCAGAGCTTGGAGGCTCCCCACCCCACGGTTTTCTGGAGCCCTAGGGGCAACTGTTGCTGCTTCTGTGGTACACCACTGCCACCCTCAGGTCTCAGGCTTTTTCTTTCTCCTTTGGCAGTGGCCTTGGGCTTTGGGTTTCAGGTCTTGCCCATCTCTCCAGCCAGTAGCCTCCAGCCTCTAATTCACTTCTACTGGCCTTGGGCCTGGGTCCTTGGTCCTGCTTCCACATCTGTCCTGGTCTTTGCTGATGGCCTGCTGTCTTCAGTCACTGCTGCCCCCTTTGCCCCTGGTCTGCAGAACTCTTAGCGGTTAATAACCTCCAGTGTTACTGAGACTTTTCAGTGCAGTCCATTGTGTCTGGTAAGAATCTTGAGAAGAAAACAGAACCATGTGGCAAGGCCTTTATGAGGATGTCTACTGCAGCACAGGGCACAGTGTGCTAGAGGGCATCCTCTTCTACTGACCCAAGGCTTCCACAGAGGAAGAGAGTCTATGCAAGTGCAGTTTCCCATTTTGCAGACCTGCTTGAGGACTTTTTGAATAGCGTTATGGGGGGGATCATTTGCAGGGCAGGGCCACCCAGACTGACAGTTTGGTGAACTTTCTGGGTTAGGCCTATTTTTCAAGACAGTTGAAGCCAGGGTCTGTATCTTCTGTAGTGAAGGTCTGGTACCTAAGACTAACTTCAGCTGTCAGGGAAAAGGCTTAGCAGAGAGTTTCTGTACTCCTATATATATGGCAGGCCAAAACCATGGCTGTTAGGAATTCCAGGAGGAACTGGTGTTGATCACTGGCCATTACTGTTAAAGGGACCCTGGAGATATCATCAATGGGTCCTGGTGCCTCCCCAATCTTGGCTCTTCAGAGAGGTGCCAGTGGTGCCTGGACTGGGGAGGGATCTGACCTGCCTTGTGGCTGTCAGGCTCCTTTATGGTTGTCAGAGAAAACAGAGAGGGTCTGGTCTCTTTTCTTTTTATCTCACTGTGACAAAGTACAGCACTATGATTTGGAAAAATGTTTTCCAAAAGTCCATGTGGTAAAGCCATGGTTTTTAACCCATGGGACTGTTGGAAGGTGTGGAACCTTTAAGAGGTGGGTCCTAGTGGGAGTTTCTCATCATATGGTGGGCAGTCCTTGAAGTGAACAGAGGACTCTGGCCCCTTCCCTCCCCCTTTGCTTCCTGGTTGCCAGAAGGTGAGCTGTATCCTCTTTCAAGCACTATTTCACTACATGCTACCTCATCATCATGCTGTTGCACTACATACTACTACTGACCATGGACTGAACCCTCCAGAACAGTTAGCCAACATAAACCTTCCCTGTTTTTAAAGTTAATTATCTCTGGTGTGTTCTATGGTCAGAGAAACTGACACACATGGTGTATAATGTCAGCCTTCTCAATGAATGTATATGGTTTCTCACATGTTTTTCTATTTTTTTCTTTGCGAAGTAGTGGTTCTCAGAGTGTGGCCTCTATACTATCGGCATCAGTATCATCTGAGATCTTGTTAGAATTGCATATTCTTGAATGTGGTGTAAGAATTTTAGAAATTCTGGGGATTTCACTCTTTCTGCAAACAAAGTTTCCAGGTAATTCTGATGCACACTAAAGTTTAAGGACAATTATTCTAGAGGAAATCCTAAATTATGTGACATGAACACCTAAACAAACTCAATCTTTAGTTAACTCAATTAAAAATCAATGTCTTGATTAACTACTAAATGGCAAATACTTCCTAAATGGCATTTTCTGTTTGGTTTTTTCACAGGCAAATTATTATCCTCATTTTATAGATGAAGACATGAAGTTCAGAAAAGGGAACAGTTCTACTTTTTGGGGCTCTGTCTGCTATCCTAAGATTTGTATCGCATGAAGAATGTCCACTTAAGAAATATCATGCTAATATCTTTTTAAAATAGCATGTTTGTTGTTGTCATCTTCTTTTGAAGGAAAATATATGCACCGTTATAAGTTTTGAAGTCTGTCACTATTACTAGGATTGGTTGAAGCTTTTTTCCCTCTTAACTCCACAACACGCTGACTGGCACATTTAATTAACAAAACCTATCCTGTGAAAGGAGAAAATGCATTCAATTCAGGTTGATAGGACACTTGAGTAATGCAGAAATGAATGGAAACTTGTGTATGAGTACATCTATATAAGCATGATACACACTCACATTTCCCAAGCTGTTTCTATGAAGCCTTTTATCTATAAAATGGAAATGCAGACTCTCATGCCCTTTTCCAGTTCTACTAAATCTACATTTTAAGTGTAAGTCTAGGTGATTCATGTGCACATGAGAGTTTGAGAATCTCTGTTTAAATAGCAGAGTCCTGAGAGATAATCTTAGGTTTTCTGTGGGTCGGAGGTACTCTTGTCAAACAAGCAAGCATTGCAGACCTCTGATAGGATGGCATGGTAGGAGTGTTTTTCTAATGTAAAGTCGGTTTCAGGTTTAAGACTCTGTGGTTCCCTAAGCTATAAGATAGGTATTCCCAGAAATGTGCCCACTTTTCTATTTCCTCCTCCATCATTTGTCTTGATAGATGCTATAGTGTTGTTTCCTCAGTAAGATGTTGGACAAAACACTGAACAGAGATGATCCCACTTATCATACAGTGGAATCAATACACCTCTTTTATAGATATGTACACTGAGACACAGAAATGTCAATTATCTGGCTCAAGGTCACACATATCATGACTGGCAGGGCTGGGATTCAAATCTAAGCAGTCTGGAGCTATAGTCTGTTGTTGTTGTACTGCGGACTGAACCCCAGGCTTTACTCTGAAGTGCATCTCCAGCTTTTTCTTTTAACATAGAATGTTGCTAAATTGCCCAAACTGGTCTCTAACTTGTGATTCTCTTGCCTCAGCCTCCTGAGTAGCTGAGATTATAGGTGTGCATCGTTGTGCCTGGCTAGTCTGTGCTCTTGGCCATTATTTTGCATGTTTACTCAAATCTCTGTGGCTTTACAGGCTGTAGTATGTGAAAATTTATGAAGAAAAGTAAGCAATCACCACATAAAAAATTTTATTTATTTTATTTTTTTAGATTTATTTAAGAGAAAATATATACAGAAGATAGAAACAAAAATCAAAAAAGACAGACAAACAACAGCAGATCTAATACGATAACATTGTAGGTTTACACACTTAGGTGGTTGAAGTTTGACAGTAACAATATTGCGTATCGTTACCTTCATAGGGGTTAATCATATTGACAGATATAGACATGTAAGATTTATCAATTCAAGTGTATTAACTTTTCTTTTTCAATAGCTATTGTATTTAGTAATACAGTTTTTTTAACTATCTTATTTATGCATATTTATAAATTTATGTCTTTTTCCTTTTCTCTTCCTTCCTTCCTTTCCCCTTAGAATACCTCTTGTTATCATTGAAATAACTACCCATAACATCAAGTCTAATATAATCAAGTGAAATAGTTCAGAGTGAAACCAATAAAGGATAAAAGAATGGTTGTACATAAGAGAAACAAAAAACTAAAGGGATTAACAGACAACAACAACATATCTGATACTGTAAAATTATAGGTTTAGGAGTCTAGATGGTTGGAATTTTACAGTGGTTGCAACGTTGTATATTGTTACCATTAAGGGGGCTGTTCAGATTGACAGGTAAAGACATGTAGGATTGATCTGATCTTATGAATATCAACTGTTCTCTCTCACTAGTTAATGCATTTAGTAGTATAGACTTTTAAACTATCTTATGAATACCCTTATATAAGACTGTGTCTTTTTTCCATACCTTCCTTCCTTGGTTCCCCTTGTAATACCTCTTATTGTCTTCAAACTAAATGCCCTTACCAATTGGCCAAATACAGTCTCACGAAATAGTACTGAATAAAACCAATAACAAATAAGGTAATGGAGGCAATACATAGTAATGCAACATTGATTTCTATAATGCCTCATGTTAGCTTCAAGGCAGTTGCCTATATCATCTGTTATAACGCAAGCATATTAAGATAGGTTAAAATCCCTCAGAATAGAGCAGCAAAAGCAATACCTGGTTTTGAAGCAAGGTGATCATATATCACTGATGGCCACCCTTATAAATTTTGTTATCTTTACAATAGCTGTCTTTGTCATCATTTATGATAAAGATAGGCCAGTCAAGGTAGAATAGGATTAAACTAAACAGCTCATTGAAAACAATACTGGACTTAAATCCCGTTAATGGATTATTCATTTGTCTGCCCTGCTCGGTGGTATCTCTCTGTCACTTATTCTGGAGCAGTGGGTTTCTTTGTCTCTCTCTACAATGTCTTTCAGTATTCTTTGTAGGGTTGGCTTGGTTGTCATAAATTCCTTTAGTTGCTCTTTGTTGTGGAAGTATCTTGTTTCTCCGTTGATTTTAAAAGATAATTTTGCAGGGTACATTAATCTGGGTTGGAAGTTATTTTCTTTCAGGGCTTGAAATATTTCACCCTAAACTCTTCTTGACCCGATGATTTGTGTTGAGAAGTCTGTCATGATTCTGATGGGCCTTCCTTTGTAGGTAATCTGTCTGTTTTCTCTATTAGCTTTTAATATTTTGTTTTTGTGTTGAATTTCTGGAATCTTGATTATTATATGTCTGGGTGTAGGCCTGTTTCTGTCAAGTTTAGCTGGAGTTCTATATGCTTCAGTTATCTGAAAGTCACTTCCTGTTCCCATGCTTGGAAAGTTTTCTGAAATTATTTCTGTAAATAGTCTTTTAATTTGACTTGTATTGAGCCCTGCTTTTTCACTCACATCTTTTTTTTTTAATGTTAGTATACTTTATTTCTTTTAATCAGATAAAATTTTCACCCCATAATCTATAGAGTGGAATTAGAACAAAAAATGGTAGTCTTCTCAAAACAAAACAACCTCTCTTGATTCACATACACTTGTCTTTAAAGTTTTATATTTAAATGTGAATGAATGAATTTCCTGTTTCACATGCAAAAACCTAAGAGGCTTGTGCTTTCAGAGGCTAGCCTTTTTTTTTAATATTTTATTAATAATAAAAGATAAAACAGAAGAGAATCCCCCATACTTGCTACATTGCCTGCTATAAAGAGATGCTTGGGTTGCTGTCACTCACACCTTTTATTCATAAGTTATGTTTCCTTGGGTTGTCTTGCTGCTGTTGCACTGCCACTTCCAGATTTCTTATTATTTTTAGAAAGTCTTGCCTTTCTCTCTCCCAGGCTTCCATTCTTTCTTCCAGATATGAAAGACTATCTTTAGTTGCCTTCAGGTGGTTCTGCCAACTTTTATTGGAGTCTTTGATATCCTGGTAGTCTCTCTGAATCTGATTGATGCGTTCTAAGTCTTTATTTGTTTCATTCTCAATTTCCTTTGATTTTCCATCCTCCACCTTTCTAGCAATGTTTCCTTTAGAGGCACTTAGCGATTCCCTTATTATGTATTTCATTTCAATTCTCAGTTGGACTAACAGTGCCACTTTAATTTCTTTTATAGCTTCATGGAGTTGTCTCCCCACTTCAGTTGTCATCTCCTCTGAGAGTTTAATTTTTGGACTCCCAACCTTTTCTGCATTAGGTTCTCCTGAATTTGTTCTGCTTGTTTGGAGTCCAGAGAGCACCCTCTACCTTTCCATCTTGGCATTTTCCTGGGCTCTGCAGTGAGCACGTGTTGGTTCACTGTCTTTCCCAAGCCTGTTTCTGCTTTGTGGATGTCTATTGCAGTGTGCAAGGACGGGGCCACTGCCTGGGAACCTGTACCGGGCCATCCACCAAACTTCCCCTATCACCCCCAGGGTGCCCATGCAGATTCCGCCAGGGCCCTCCAGGAACCGTGCCTAATTAGGTGCAGTTCTGGTCTCAAGATGGATGCCTGTCCCTCGCTCTCCCTTGGGGTTGGGGTGTGCGGGGCTGGGGGCCGCCAGGTTCACTCACTTGCCTGCTCATGACCACCTTGTTCCATAATCGATTGCTGCCTCTGCAGTCTCCGCCGCAGCTACAGAAATTCAATCGCGCATCGCCAGCACTTTAATCGCACTTTCTCAGTTTGGGTCGCGCCGCTAATTGGATTCGGCTCTGGTCAGAGGTGCTGCTGGTCTCCGCCTTTGTTTATTTCATTTTTTTATGCTTTCCGTGGGCTACAGTTCTCGTTTTAGATTCTTCTTGGATCCAGAGGACCCATCTCCCTCTTTTTTCCTTCTCTCTGTTATTATATTATTTTATATTCCAGCATTTGGATGGTATATTCAGGGAGTCTCCCTATCTCAGTGTTATCTGGGCGACCATTTTGCAGGAAGCTCCCACATAGAAAATTTTAAAAGATTTGATGAAAGTATCATGAAGAATCTCATTCCCATTAATATGTACAATAATATATGCTAATAAAGTGATTTTATTTATTTATGTATTTATTGTTTTTTTTTTTTTGAGACAGGGTCTCGCTATGCAGTTCAGTCTGGCCTTGAGCTCACTTTGTATCCCAGACTAGTCTCAAACTTGCAACTATCCTCCTGCCTCAGCCTCCTGAGTACTGGAGTTACAGGTGTACACCATCACACCTGGCTGAAATGATTGTGAAACATTTGATTTTTACTCATAAGTAATATTTTAAAACTAGTTGAGTGTAGTGGTGCACACGTATAATCCCAGCACTCTGGGAGACTGAGGCAGGAGAATGGCAAGTTTGATCTTAGCCTGAGCAAATTAGCAAATTATTAAGACTCTGTGTCGAAAATAAATAGCATTGGAGGGAGACCACTGATATAGCTCAGTGCAAAGATCCTGGATTTAATGCCCAGTGCTATCCCCAAAATATCGTATTATTATTATTATTTTTGTGGTGGGAGCTCAGCTTAGGACCTCATGCATGGGCTAAATCCTCAATTCCAGTGCTTACTTTTTATTATATTTATTTTATTAATTAAAATTTTTTATTAGGACATATTTGTAGTGCATAGTGATTCCATTCATCATGAGGAGTTGGCACCTTTACATAACACATCTTAATTTCTTTTGCTTCAACTTCCCCTCCCCTTCCTACATCTCTTGGTCCTCTTCTCATGGTTCAAGAATCAAAATAAGGAATATCTGGGGCATGGTCTTCACCACTGCTCTTGACCACCTAGCTTTCCTTTTTTGGAAGCAAATAATGTTATCTATCTTTTGTGTAGATCTTCATAAGCTCTTCAGACAAGCGGTAGAAAATTGTACATATGTTTCATGTCTACGTATGCATAATGAGCCATGTATCTTGAAACACACTCCACACCAAAGCACAAAGAGCCTCCTCATTCTTCTTTGAAGGCTTTTTACTTGTCTATGGCATGCATATAAAATAATTTAACCATTACTCCACTGCTGGACTAGTTATTTGCAATATCTTGTTATTTCAAACACTAATACAATATATAACCTTGAATTTTTATAATATTGCATATTCACAATAATTCACAATAAAGGATGGTGTTCGGGAGTGTTTTTAAATTTTCTCAGTGAACTGTACATATTTCTTGCTTCTTGGGCTCTAGAGTTATGCTCGGGTATTTTAGCTTTCTATTGCTACTCTTTATTTATTATTTATTATTCTTTTTTGGGGGGGGGCATGGTCTCTCTATGGTGTCCAGGTGAGTCTTGAATTTATTATGCTGCCCAGGCTGCCTCAAATTCATGGTGGTCCTCCTGCCTCAGCCCCTTGAGTGCTGAGATTACAGGCATGTGCCACCATGCCTGAATTTGTATTGCTACTCTTTTATTATATCTTCAAAATATTTTGGAGTGCTATTAGTTTCTGTTTCAATTATGTGTGTGTATTTCTGAATCTTCTTATATTTTTGTTACAAATTTTGAGCTAATTCTTTGGAGTTTTACAGATATATATCATATTATTTGAAAAAATAATAATTTTATCTCTTCCTTTCCCATACTTATACTTTGCACTTTCTTCTGCATTAGTATTAGCCTGAAACTCTAAAACAGAGATCAACAAACTCTAAGTTCAGCACATGGGTCAAATCCAGCCTGGCGCTTGTCTTCATAGATAAAGTTCTCTCTGGCATATGCCTGTGCTCCCATTCTTTTAGGAATTATCTGTGATTTTTGCATTGCAGTTGAGTAGTTTGGACAGAGGCATTGATAAAGCCTTAAGTATTTGCCCTTTACAGAAAAGGGTTATCCAAATCTGCACTAGAAAATTATCAGATACTAAATAGTAATTATTACCATAGTAGGCATCCTTGTTTTTTTTCTGACTTTAATAAAAGAACTTTAATGGCACTTCTGGCATCTCCCCATTGAGTATGTTGCCATGGCTGTGTCTGAAATTATTGCAACCCTCTTGAGACTGTAATGTGAATGAAGTAAATCAGACACACAAGCTTAAGTATTGCATGGTTTCTCTTACATGAGAACCCCAAAATACAAGTACAGTACAAAATGAAAGACAGATAATAGGAAGTAGAGAGATAGATATTTCTCAAATGAAAGATCTATTTAACCCCCTCATATGGGAAGGGAGTTAAGAGATGGATAGGGGAGAGGGGAAGAAGCCAAAAAGGAATTAAAATGTGTTATGTACATGTACCAACTCCCCAGGAAGACTGTGATTATTATGCACTGCAAACATGCACTAACAAAATTTTTAAAAAGTAGTAATACTTAATGTGTGTATGTAGCATGTATGATAATTGCATATATGTATATATAATATATAAAATATAAAGCATTTTTATATTACAGTAATTGTGCACATATGTATCTTGTAGATTTTTTTATTTAAGAGAAAAAAGACACAGAAAAGAAAAACAAAAAGCAAGAGAGACAAGCAGACAACAACAGCAAATCCACAACAGTAACATTATAGGCTTACAAAACAAGATGATAGGAATTTGATAATGGTTGTAATATTGCATATCATTACCTTCAAAAGGGTTGCTTAGATTAACAGATATAGACATGTAAAATTGATCTAATCATATGAGTATTAATTGTTCTTTTTCAATAACTAGTACATTTAGTAGTATAGTCATTTTAGTTATCTTATGTATACATATGTACAAATTTATGTCTTTTTCCTTTTCCCTTCATTCTTTCCTCCTTTCCCTTATCCCAATTACTTTTCCTCTTTGAGCAGTTTCTTACCCTTACACAGTATTTATTGTAGATTTTGGATCATATATACTTTTTTTGTTTCTTACACTAGGGAGACAATATGGTATTTATACATGTGAGTTTGATTTATCTCACTTATGAGTAGGATCTCAGATTGTGTCCATTTACTTATAAAAGTCTTGGTGCAATCTTTCTTGATAGCTGAGTAGTACTCCACTGTATAAAAATACCACATCTTTTTTATCCATTCCTTGATTGATGGACACTCAGGTTGTTTCCAAGATTTGGCTATTACAAATTGGGTTGCTATAAACATGGAGCACATATATCTCTGTGGTATGATGTTTTCATTTCTTCTGGGAAAATGCCCAGAAGTGGGATAGCTGGGTCAAATGGGATCTCTAATCCTAGCTTTTTGAGGAATCTCCACACTGATTTTCACAGTGGTTGCACCAGCCTACACTCCCACCAACAGTGGAGAAGAGTTCCTTTTTACCCACAGCCCCTCCAGCATTTGCTATTGGTTGACTGCTTGATCTTGGCCGTTCTTTCTGGAGTGAGATCGAATCTCAGTGTTGTTTTAATTTGCATTTCCCAAATGACCATTTTGATGTTGAACATTTTTTCATCTATTTATTTGCCATTTGTATTTCTTTCTCTGAGAAGTGTGCATCTATCTCAGATGCCCATTTTTGGATTGGGTCCTTGGATTTTGAGGGCCTGATATTTTTTTATTTTAGAAAAAAGTGGGCACAGAAGACAGAAACAAAAAGCAAAAAGACAGATAACTGACAACAACAAATCTGATTTGATAAAGTTGTAGGTTTACATAATGAGATGATTGAAATTTGGGAGTAATTACAATATTGCATATCATTACCTTCATAGGGGTTGTTTAGATTGACAGAAATAGACATGCAAAGTTTATCAAATCATGAGTATTAACTTTTCTTTTTCAATAGGTAATGTATTTAGTAATATAGTCATTTTAACTGTCCTATGTATACCTATTTATAAATTTATGTCTTTTCCCTTTTCCCTTCCTTCCTTCCTCCTTTCCCCTTAGAATACATCTTGTTATCATTAAAATAACTGCCCACATCATGAGGTATAATATAATCAAGCAAGATAGTTCAGAATGAAACCAATAAAGAATAAAAGAATAGTCATAAGGAAGAGAAACAAAAAACTAAAGGGATCAACAAACAACAACATGTCCGATACTGCAACATTATAGGTTTACGAAATGAGATGATTGGAATTTTACAGTAGTTGTGACATTGCATATTGTTACCTTCAAGGGGGTTGTTCAGGTTGACAGATAAAGACATGTAAGATTGATCTAATCATATGAGTATCAACTGTTCTCTCTCACCAGTTAATGCATTTAGTAATATAGTCTTTCAAACTATCTTATATATACCCTCATATAAATCTATGCCTTTTTCCTTTTCCCTCTCTTCCTTCCTCAGTTCCCCTTGTAATACCTCTTATTGTCTTCAAAATAATTGCCCTTACCAATTGGCCTAATATTGTCAAATGAAATAGTACTAAATAAAACCAATAACAAATAAAATAATAGAAGCAATGCATAGTAATGCAACATTGATTTCTATAATGCCTCATATTATCTTCTAGGTGGTTGCCTATATCATCTGTTGTAATACAATCAAACAAAGATAGGTTAAAATCCCTCAAAACAGAACAGTGAAACCTGGTTTCTAAACAAGGTGATTGAATATCATTAAAGGCTACCCCAATAAACGTTGTTATTTTTAAAATAGCTGTCTTTGTCACCATATATAATAAAGTTAAGCAGGTCGAGGTAGAATAGGATTAAACTAAACAGCTCATTGAAAACAGTACTAGACTTAAATCCCAATGAAGGATTATTCATTTGTCTGCCCCTCTCAGTGATATCCCTCTGTCACTGTTTCTGGAGCTGTGGACTTTTTTTTTTTATCTCTCTCTAGAATGTCCTTCAGTATTCTTTGTAGGGTTGGCTTGGTTGTCATAAATTCCTTTAGTTGTTCTTTGTCATGAAAGTATCTTGTTTCTCCATTGATTTTGAAAGATAATTTTGCAGGGTACATCAATCTGGGTTGGAAGTTATTTTCCTTCAGGGCTTGAAAAACTTCACTCCAATCTCTTCTTGACCTGATGGTTTGTGTTGAGAAGTCTGTTGTGATTCTGATGGGCCTTCCTTTGTAGGCAATCTGTCTCTTTTCTCTAATAGCTTTTAATATTTTGTTTTTGTGTTGAATTTCTGGAATCTTGATTATTATATGTTTGGGTGTAGGCATAATTTGGTCATGTTTAGCTGGAGTTCTATATGCTTCACTTATCTGAAAGTCTCTTCCTGTTCCCATGCTTGGAAAGTTTCCTGAAATAATTTCTGTAAATAGGCTTTTAAGTTGATCTGTATTGACCCCTGCTTTTTCACTCATGCCTTTTATTCTTAAATGATATTTCCTTGGGTTGTCTTGCAGCCGTTGCACTGCTGCTTCCAGGTTTCTTATTATTTTTAGGAGATCTTTCCTTTCTCAATCCCAGGCTTGTAGCCTGTCTTCCAGATTTGAAAGTCTATCTTTAGTTTCCTTCAGGTGGTTCTGCCGACTTTGGTTGGAGCCCTTGATTTTCTGGTAGTCTCTCTGAATCTATTTCATATATTCTAATTCTTTTTTGTTGTTTTCCTTCTTGGTTTCCTTCGATTTTCCACACTCCACCTTTTCATCTATGTCTCCTTTAGAGATGCCTAGTGATTGCTTTATTATGTATTTCATTTCTATTCTCAGCTGGGTCAACAGTTCCATTCTAATTTCTTTTATAGCTTCATGGAGTTGTCTCCCCACTTCAGTTGTCATCGCCTCAGAGATTTTAATTGTTGGACTCCCAACCTCTTCTGTGTTTGCTTCTCCTGGATTTGTTCTGCTTGAATTGGAGGCCAGAGAATGCCCCCTACCTTTCTATCTTGGCATTTTCCTGGGTTGTTCAGGAGTCTTGTAGTTTCTCTGGGGTGAGCCCGTGTTGGTCCACTGCCTTTCTCCAGCTGCTCCGCGGATGTCTGGTACAGTGCACAGGGGTGGGGCCGCTGCCTGGGAACCTGTGCCGGCTGTCCATAAAACTTCCCCTATCAACCCTAGGGCGCTGTGCTAGTCCACTGCCTTTCCCCAGCCTGTCTCCGCTCCACTGATGTCTGGTACAGTGTGGGGGGGCGGGGCCGCTGCCTGGGAACCTATGCCAGTTGTCTGTGAAACTTCCCCTGCCATCCCTACGGCGTGTGTGCAGCCTTGGTCTCCAGACCTAGCCCATTACTCGCCGGGACCCTCCGGGACTTGGTCGGAGCTATTTCTTTGGGACCATGCCCAATTAGGTGCAGTTCCGGTCTCAAGATGGATGCCAGCCCCTTGCTCTCCCTTGCGGGATTGGGGGTGGGGGGCTGGGACCCGCCATACTCACCCACTCACGTGCTCTGGTCCACCTTGCCCCATGATCAATTGCCACTCTGCCGTCGCCACTGTGGTCACAGCACTTTTATCGGTTGCAGCACTTTAATCAGTTGCAGCACTCTGATTGCACTTTCCCAGGGCACTCCCCGCCACTAATTGGGTTCGGCTCTGGTCAGAGGTGCCGCCAGCCTCCACCTTTGTTTGGTTACTTCTTTTTTTACTCTTTCTGTGGGCTTCAATTCTCGTTTTAGATTCTTCTTGGGTCCAGAGGACCCATCTCCTTCTTTTTTTCTTCTCTCTGTTTTTATATTCCAGCATTTGGATGGTATTTTTCAGGGAGTCCCCCTATCACGGTGTTCACTAGTCCACCATTTTGTAGCTCCTTTCAGGCCTGATTTTTAAAAAATTCTTTATATGTGTTAGATAGAAGTCCTTTGTTTGAGGGACAGTTGTCTAAGATATTTTCCCAATTTGTGGGTTTTCTTTTCACTCCGTTGGAGATTTCCTTTGACATGCAGAAACTTTTTAATAAGATAAGATCCCAGTTGTTGATTCTGGGAAGTATTTCTTGTGCAGTTTGATTTTTGTTCATGAACTCTCTGCCTACTCCTATGGCATCAAGATTTTTTCTTACTTTGTCTTCCAGCAAATTTAGTGTCTCTGTTTTAATATTCAGATCTTTGATCCATTTTGACTTTAATTTAGTGCACGGTGATAGAACTGGATCTAGTTTTAGTTTCTAGCATATGGAAAGCCAGTTTTTCCAGCACCACTTATTAAAGAAGCTATCTTTCTTCCAATGTATATGTTTGGTCCTTTTGTCAAAGGTGAGGTGGCTGAGTATGTTTGTAGTTGTGGCTGTATCTTCTAATCCATTGTTCTTCAGGTCTGCTTTTATTCCAGTACCATGCTGTTTTTATCACAGTAGCTTTGTAATATAGTTTCAAGTTGGGGATTGTGATGCCTCCTGCCTTACCTTTGTTGCCCAGAATTGCCTTTGCTATTCTAGGTCTCTTCTGGTTCCAGATGAATTTTAGGGATGATTTCTCTAGCTCTGTGAGGTAGGCAAGTGGTATTTTGATTGGGATTGCATTAAATCTGTATAACAATTTTGGGAGAATGGCCATTTTCACAATGTTTGTTCTTCCTATGCACAAACAGGGAATATCTTTCCATTTGTAGATATATTTTAAATATGTATGGCTGTGTCCTCAGTTGGTCCTCTAAAAAGTTGGTTTAACTCACATGCTATCTCAAAACAAGAATTTTTAGTTACTATTTTCTACTTACTTTTCAATTTCAATAAAATTTTATTTCCTCTGGCAGCCTATGTGGTGGCACATGCCTGTAATCCAAGCATTCTGGGAAGCTGAGGCAGGATAGCAAGTGAAAAAGACTTAGTGGTGGCCAGGACCCAGCCACTGACCCCTGTAGCCCCCTCAGACCCAGTAAGAGTTGCCAGCAAGGCCCAGCCACTCCCTGATTTGTGAGCAAAGAAATGATTCCTTTAAAACCATTACTCCTTAGTTGTAACACAGCAATAGGTAAGTGGCACACCAGTTTTTCCATGTGGTTACGTATAACTTTATCATGTTAAGGAAGAATTCATTTATTGGTATGAATTCTATAAATAAAAAAATGAAAGTTCTGTTTTAACTGATGGCTTGTCAGGAGCTGTGAAGATACATGATTTTCTTCTTAGAGTTATGAGAATGACAAATTATATTAGGCAATCCCTAATACTGCACTATCCTTGCATTACTGATATAAAGCCAATTTGATCATAGTAGCATATTATATGAAGCAGAGTTCTGTTTGACAACATTTCATTTAGGATTATTTACATTGACAGGTATAACAGTATCCTAGTTTTCTTATTTTTATGCTAGTTTTTTAAAGTTTTTATTTCAAAGAGAGAGGGCTCTTGGTTTTAAAAGGCCTGATATACAATTTGGGAGTTTCTTTAGGAAAAAGAAAAAAAAATTATGGGGCTAGAGGTGTAAGTCAGTTGTGGGTGCTTGCCTAGCATGTACAAGGTCCCAGGTTTAACCCGCAGTATTATAAAAGAAGAAAACAAGCAAATAACCCATAAATGTTTTTTTGACTGTTTTGGAAGGAACCATTGTTAAGTCAGGGAC
>RJWM01025978.1:0-28663 GCA_004363535.1 Dasyprocta punctata | reverse complement strand
GCCTTTTGAAATGGCTTGTGGGAAGAGTTTGGAAAGGTTCTGAGATGTCGCCTAAATGCATAGAGTTGGATGGAACAGCTTAGGTTGTTCTGAATGGGAGATTCTGGTCAGAGTCCAGGAGACCAGAAGGCTGATAGGAAGCCTGCTGGTAAAGACCAGGCTCTGGAGATTTCTGCTGGGAAGCAGGACTGCATTGGGTGTTGGACTCCACATGATGTGTGTTATGGCTTTGCAGAAAGTTTGTCTGCATTCTGCCCCTACCCAGAGATTTTGCCTGAGACTGAGATTAAGGGCAAAGGACTAATTACTCTGCGGAGAGAAATTATGAGGCAGCCAAACGTTGAAATGGTGGCCTGGATTTTGTTGGGGGCTCTTAGCCAGATTTATGTTGTGAATAAAGAGCAAGAAACCCAGCATGGTGATTTAAAACCTTGTGAGTTTGGCCAGGAAGCTGTGGACTATAAAGATGGAGCTGAGACCTTGATTGCTGAGAAGGAAAAAAGGAATAAGAAAGATGGCCTGGGTGCATCCTGGGAAGCAGTGGGCCTCCACCCTTTGCAGCCTGAAGCCGACAAAAGTGAAAGAGTTTGCTTGGAAGAAAAAGCCACAGAGTGCCCTGTCCCAGAGTGGCAACAAAAAGCCACAGAGTGCCCTGTCCCGGAGTGGTGACAAAAGGCCACAGAGCACCAAGTTCCAGAGTAGTGACAGAGGCCACAGGAGGTCCCAAAATGGAGGCAGCCACGCAAGATTCCAGAATGGCAGTGGCATGGAGAAGCTGCTCTTCACAGTCAGGTTCAGACAGCTCAGCAATCCAGGCAGTCAATCCCTACAGCCAAGAGAGAGGAAAGCTTGGCTACTGCTCCAGCCTGCAGCAGACCTTGGTGGCATCCACTTGGCACTGGTTTTAAATACGAGAAAAGGCTAAGGCAGCTTCCACCCCACATGCAGAGAGCAATGTGTAAAGATGTAAGGGTGAAGCCAAGGAACATGGGTCATCCAAGGAAAGCTATGAAGTTAAGACCCCTGAAAGTGCCATAGGGGTGGAGTCACTCAAGCCTGTTGGAGCTTGTAACCAGATTACTTCAGATGCTGAGCAGAGAACTCCAGGACTTAATGTTTGCCCTGCTGGATTTTGGACTTGCTTTGGTTATAATGCTTTGTATTCCCCTGTTTGTAACCTTTGGAATGGTAATGTTTACCTTGTGCCTTTATATCCTGGAAGTGCTTATCCTGGTTTTCATTTGTACAGGGGGTTACAGATAAGAGTTTGCCATAGATCTCGAAGGAGATTTGGGACTTGGACTTTTCAGCAATGTTGAAACTGTTAGGACTTTGGCAACTCTTAGAGATGAACTAAATGTCTTTTGTAGTAAGGATATAAATGAGTCCTTAGGAGTCCAGGGGTGGAAATGTATTGGGTGATATGCTATGTACCCCCAAGTCCTCACATACTTTTGATGGGGCTAAGTCTGGCACTTGCTTGTGTTCAGTTTGTTGTCTAGCTCCGGGATTGGCAACATGAGTGCTGTACCTGCCCAGGGGTGGAACAGACATACAGTGTAAATGAGGCAAGTCTTCCTCTTGCTGGCTTCCTCTCTCTCTCTCTCTCTCTCTCTCTCTCTCTCTCTCTCTCTCTCTCTCTTTCACCAGCGCACCTTGCTGCTTGCAGCTGCCATGAACGGTGGCCCCACCACGCCACGCTGACTTGGAGCCAGTTAAGTATGGACTGAAACTCCCCAGAAACTGTAAGAATAAACCTTTTCTTCCCTAATTTTGGGCGTCAGGTATTTTGTCTCAGCAATGAGTAAAAGTAACTAAGATACCTGGCTAGGGATGAAACTAAGTGGTAGAGTGCTTGCCTAGCACATGAAAAGTTCTGCATGCCATCCCCAGTACTGCAAAGCAACCAAATGTTATTCCCATCTGCCCACCTTAACTCAGGAGGCACAAATTAGAAAGCATTATGGTTTGTGTCTAGATGTTCTCCCAAAACCTCATGTGATCATACGTGGGGCTTTTCATAGGTGGTTGAATCTGGGGTGTGTGATGCTGGGATTAAGGATTACTAAATCACTCTACTGATTGGTTTGGCACTGGCCTAATCCTCATTGCCCAGATAGAAAAGCCGTTATCTGTTGCCTGCTTTGCTACCTTCTGCTCACCGTGAACTGTTTCTCCTCTGCAATGCCTGTCTGCCAAGCCATCCTGCCTTGGGATCAGCTGACTATGGACTGAAATCTCTACAAACTGTAAGTCAAATAAACCTTTCCTCCCTTAACTTTGGGAGTCAGATATTTTTGCCTTAACAACGAGAAAAGTAACTAAGACAGCAAGTCACAACTGGTAAGATTATTTATAAACTTACTGCCATGCATAGAGAACCTAGGAAATGAAATGGACTCCTTTCCTTGTTTTATAGGCAATGCAATCAAGACCCAGTAAGTTGTAGTAACTTACACAAGGTGAAAAGGGCAGAAACTAAAACCCAAGCCCCTGAATCCATGTCTGGGAACTTTTACAATTTATGCTTCATTCTTCACTAGGTCTGTAGGAAGATAATTCAGTCATCCAACAAATTTTATATTTGTATCTGAAATATCTACTGTGAAAATCCTGAATATTTACAATGTAGTTGTATGGGCATGTGCTTAGTTTCAGCAGCATTTAAATCAGCATTAAATTAGCACAAATCCATCACTGAAATGAATAAGGCATGTGGGAAAAATGAAGTGCTCCATTAATTAAGAAATTAATGATTAACAAATACATTGTTGAGCTCCTAATTGTGAAAGACATTTTATTTGGCTTCTGGGATACATGATGTCTTCCCTTAAAGCTTTTTATTTAGATGGGACCATACAGAAGTAAATAAATAACTGCAACATGAGCAGGTTATTTATAAGAACTGTACAAGTACAAATGACTATAAGAACTAAGGAGACTGTTTTTAAGGCTGTTTTGAGAAGCAAAGCTCACAGAAGTGGCACTGGAACTGGGTTCTGAATTATAAATAGGAGTATGCTAGTATAAATAGGAGAAATCACCTCCAAGAAGAAGAAAAACAAAGCTTTGCAAAAGCCTACACAAGAAAAAAAAA
The DNA here is from genome assembly GCA_004363535.1 of Dasyprocta punctata. Taxonomy (NCBI): domain Eukaryota; kingdom Metazoa; phylum Chordata; class Mammalia; order Rodentia; family Dasyproctidae; genus Dasyprocta; species Dasyprocta punctata. The sequence continues at coordinate 25,566 of RJWM01025978.1, read as the reverse complement.
CATGGCTGTTAATAAGCTACAAGATGACTACATACAGCTGCAGTTTTGGGTGTAACCTAAATTTGTTGGACGGAGTTGGGAAAAGTAGGTAAGGCCAGATCATAGGAGCCTTGACTACTCAATTTCAGAGTTTGGATAGTAAGGTGTGTAAAATGAGAACCTTAAAGTTTTTGACCACAGAAATAACCAGGGAGGGTTGAAATTTCTTTCCTTTATTGTTGTGGAAGTTTTCTACTATTTCCACAAGGAACATGGACTTGTAGGACCATCAGAGGGAGCAGGTTATTGCAAAAGAAAGGAGGACCAAATGGTGTCAGTATGGAGGAGGGACACTTGAGTCAGGAATGGGGATGGAAGCCAAGTTAAGAGGTTGCTGCAGTCCCTCATATTATTGAGCAAGTGAAGGGAAGTAAAGAGATCGGAGTTAGGACTGAGGGGATGTCAGATGGTAGGAGACAAAGGGGTCTGGCACAACTCTCAGAACTCAAGACAAGTTTCCAGTAGTCACCTGCTGAAAATTCTTTACTTCTAGCTAGACTGAGAACACTCTTAAGACAAAGACCTCTATGCTCTGGGATCTCTAAGCACACAGTGGTAACGTGGTTCATGAACTTAATGTTTTCCATGATTCTGGTTGCAGAATTCCTTCCACAATTAAGTTCACTAACTGAGACATCACTGTACTTTGTTCATAGGCCTTGTTCTCCAAGGCTGTGTCTTCTAGTGTGTGTGATGGCTGAGGAGTATTGGAGTCTGTTAAATTCTGGATAGCATCATCAGATGAAATAGAGGTCACCCAATTAAATTTGGAATTCTCAGTAAAAAATATGTTTTAAAATATAAGTATGTCCTGTGCAATTATTGGGATATGCTTGCAGGAAAAAGTCATTGTTTATATAAAATTTAAATTTAACTGAGCATCCTGTATCTTTATTTGGTAAATCTGGCAACCCTAGTCTCAAGGTGTGTGTGTGTGTGTGTGTGTGTGTGTGTGTGTGTGTGTGTGTGTCTGTGTGTGTACTTGCACAAATGGATGCTTGTATGTATAAGTATAGAAGATAGCAACAGCAGAGTTGTGCTGAAGTAATGGGATATACAAAAGATTAAAATGATCTTAAAAGCCTCTGTTCTCATAGTGGATACAGGCTAGGTACAAGAGGACAGTGACTTGCAAGACATCTGAGCACAGTGACTTGTAAGACGTCTGAGGTTGCTAGCTCCCTTGGTGGGATACCCTGGTTTCTTCAGAAAATAGCTGACATCTGATGGGAAGACTACTCTGATCTGACCTACTGAGCAGGCAGTAGAAGACACTATTTAGGGCATGGATTTTGTGACCAGATAGACTTGGTACAGTGGGGCTTTGAGGAAATCTCATACTTTTAATCTGTTTCCTTCAAGTAAAATGAAATTAGTAAAACCTGCCTCAGAGAATATTTTTGAAATTAAATGAAAGTATGTGCATAAGCGTATTTAGCCTATTGAATAAGATTATTATTTTCACATAATAATAGTACTCTACCTTCAGAAAATGCACTTTTGTGTTTCCATAGCCACTTTAAAAAATATATACCTTCACAATTACTATATGAAATAGTACTGAACAAACTTTTTGGGTTTTTTTTTTCTTGTACCAGGGATTAAACTCACAACCTTATTCTTGCCAGGCAGGCTATATCCCTGACCATAGTACTGGACAAACTTAACTGCTTCCATAATACAGATTTTTTTTAAAAAAAGAACATTAACCAGTTTGGCTAAAGTCACAGCAAGAGCGATTGCTTATTACCCAAACCAGGATTCTTTAACTGATAAATGTTAGAACTAGAAATGGGTATTTTCAAACTCTTGGTGTTTGGAAACATGGGAGTCCTGCTGAAATTCAATGTCTGAGACCCAAGATGCTTAATATTCTTTTATTATTTTTAATTATTTTATTTTATTTTAAAGAGTATATAACAGAATAAAACCAATCAAAGCAAACCAGTGTAGGAGATACAGGACTTCAAAACATTATGAAACGAACAGTAGTTACCATAATGCCAAGATGCTCAGTATTCTATGTATAATGTGCAAGACAGTGCTGGCCTCAGATTTCAATAGTACCCCACTGAAAAAAACCAGCATTCTGCCCCTACGTCTCCCAGCTGAAGAAACTGAGACCCAGAGGATAAATGATAGATTCTCCATGATTTTTCACATAGGAAATGGTCAAAACCTGTTTGCTGATGGAGAGATTTCAAAAGGGAAATAGAACTCATTAAGGAAACTTTGATTCCTGTAACTAGTGACTGTGGCATCTGAACATGGTTTTGCCAAGGGATGAGAAAAGCAACAAAACTCCAATCCAAAGTGCACAGGCAACGCGAGACCCAAGCAGTTCAGCTGTCAACCCTGAAGGCTCAAGTTCTCAGTGGGGAACACACGGTTTCCTGTAAATACCCTATGGTTTCCCAGATGCAGATTGCCCAGCTCATAGAAGCCACCTTCCAAATGGTGCCAAAGAAAGGCACTGGTCCAAGGCCCAGGGAGACTCTCCAGACCAGTGCTCTTAGGACCCCCTGTACTCTGGGTGATCTCCTCCGTGGCTGGAAGACCTGCAGCCCAAGGGTCGGAGTTGCCTCAGGGCATACAGCTTCCAGCTAGAATGGGCAACATTTTGTAGAAGAGGAAAGTAATAAGCAACTATCCTCATGGTTAAGCAATTGACAGGTATTGCCTCTTTTTATTCTCCCACCAATTCTCTGAAGTAGGTGTTTGGCTTCCCATTCACACCCTAGGAAAGTGAAAGTTAAGAAGTACAAGTAAATATACTCAAACCCAAAAGATGAAAATAACAAACAGAACTGAGATTTGAACTGGAGTCCCTGGGATTCCACAGCCACTACTCCACCTCCGGAAGAACTGAGAAACTTTCTACTTAGTGGAATTGACAGCCGAAGTCCCCAGTCTTGTTTAACTCCTAGATGAGCCATGGGCCAGAAAGGCGTGAAATCGCCCCCTTCTCTTCGGGCTGTGGGGTGGTCGCCTAAACTTCCCTTTATAGCTTTCATTCCTCCCAAAGTAGCTGCAAAGAGGACGTGAGGTGAATAATAAAATCCCCTGCTGGAGGACTTGTTTCCCTCAACCCAAATCCGGAGCCCCGGAACTTCAAAGGGAAAGGAAGCGTGTGCGGGAGGGGGCTGGAGGTGTAAATTTCCCCAGGCAGCTCTGAGCTGTGAACATTTTTGGATCCCTCACCCCAGCTCCCTCCAGGTGTCCACTGTCGGTCCGCCCCGCCCAGCCCCCGTCCCTACCCCTCCCCCGCCCCGCCAGCTCCCCGCTTTCATGTGGATCAAGGCAGGTAGGATGACAAGCTTCCTGACTGATAGATACACCAAGACTTCGCTGGTGATTTATTGGCTTTCTGCACCTGACGGGAACCACGAGGTCTATCTGCGGAGCGAAATATATGGGCTTTCCTGACTCCAAGTGGCGGCCCCGGGGCGAGCACGTGATGTCAAGCTGGGCCAGGGAAAGCGGAGCTATGCACCGGCCTGTGTCTTGTAAGCTGGCCCAAGTCATAAAAGTGTCAACAGGCGATATATTTCTTGCGGGGGATCCTCTCTGGGCTCTAGCCAGTGCCTTCTCTCTCGGAGCTGGCTGCTGAGTTGTTGGAGGCTGATATAGGTGGATTCCTGAGGTCCCCACCACTGCCATGCAGAAATGGGGGCTGGCACTGACTCCCTTTCTTAGCCTGGGCATCGTCCTCCCGTGACATGCTGGTCTTGGGCACAGAGTAGGTCTGGGTCTACTGGTTCAGAGCCTAGAAAAGATGATTCCTATCAGACAACCACATGGAAATTCTGGACCCATTATTACTCATTAGATGAAGGGTTGTGAGCAAGTTATTCATCTCTCTGCAGCTACTTTTTCCTCTCTAAAATGGAAATGATAACAATACATACCGAGTATAGTGGTAGTGGTAGCTGATTTACGGAGTAAAGTTCTACCCCTACTCTGGAGAATGAAGTTATAAGAAAGAGGGCAGGACGACTCCAGAGAAGAAGAAAGAGAGTGAGGGAAATGAAGCTGGCAGCCTGTATTTGACATTTTACTTGTTAAACTATGAAGTGGCAAAGACACTCAAACGCCTCCTGTACAAGATTGTTCTGCTTATCCAAGAAAAAAGAGTGGCTAGGATATGGGATAATGAGATGGCACAAATAAGACCAGGCCAAATACTGAAAACACACACATTGGCACAGGCAAAGCTTTACTAGGAAGAGGGTTTTCAGATGGATCAGGGCTTTGGGGCAAAGAAGTCAACAGTTGACAGTGACCATGCGGCTGCCCCCAAACAAAGCAAGCAGCAGGTTTTATTGCTTTGCTGGGGTGGGTTAAATTCTGATAATTTCCACTGATGAGGGGCACAGTTTCAAAAGAAGTTTCTCCAGCTTTCTGTCACATGGTCCCTACCTGTCTCAACTAATCCAAGTTCCCTATAAAATCTTTCTCCTCAGTGTACCTATTTCTGGCCCCACCATCATACACCAAATATAGTCTTGTTCTCTAATTTCCACCCCCAAATTTGGCAAAATATTACACTAATATGTTAAAGTAATATAGGTGGTAAGATTTCTGTGAAGGTGAAGATGATATTTACTTATTTACTTTCCTTTTATCTAGAAGTAGAAATTCCAGATCATCTAAAAGGATTGTTTTGCCTAGGAGTAAAAAAGATAATTTAGTAGTTCTTCTGGACTAGGTCAACATGGAAGTCTACTATGTCCTGACCTAGGGTGAGATGAGAACCTTCTGTTACTGGAGCAAGGCTGCACGTCCCTAAGGCCACTGGCCTGCCACACCCATGCTGGAGCAGGGAGTTACTAATTTGTGAAAGGAGCCCCAGAGCTTCTGGCAAAGAAGATACTAAAGCTGCCGGGCCCTGCTCACCAAGATTTGACAATTGACCCAGTGTATCTGCTGGGGTACTCCCGACAGAAATCTAGGGACAGAGAAGGACAGTTATGCCACAGAAACAAAATTAACTTGAGAAGAGGAGCCTAGGTTCATCACTTCACCTTAATACAAAAGCCAAAGAATTAAGAGGGTGTTTGGAGTTAACATGCCATGGTGTGGCTGATGCTATATGCTTCTCCAAAACCATCTACTTTGACACAATTTAGGGGAAGATGCTGAGCATAAGAATATGACCTAAATTCTTGAAGCCAGTACACACACATGGAACAGTGCCACTGGTGCCTCCAGCCAAACACATATACTATATTAATGTCCTCTAAACTATACAGAATCAGTATTTAACAACATCATCAGGATCAAGATGCAAGACAGAAGTCATTCAATCAGACCTTAAGACTGGTATCTTTCAGCTTTAAGTCCTCAACATTCTCAGGCACTTTCATGTAAGATAAGAACAAACAAAAGGACATTGGCAGGCAGGAAAGGCTTAAAAAAAGAGGTTAGACTGCAATCATGCTCCTGGTTGATGAAAAAGAGTTTATGACTCAGATGAATTCCACTGCTTTTAGCAACCTTTTTCCTGTCTTCAGTTAGGGCACAGGGTTATTGTGAGCCCACAATACTCAAGAAATATTTGTTGATTATTCTTTCCTAGAACTCCATTCTGTCATGTCATTTGGAAATGGACTAACTTTATTTTGTATGCAACAATTTTTAATTGTCTAAATCTAGAGTATTTTTCACTCTTGTCCTTCATCTTCCTTCTTTTTTGATCTCTTGCCCTCTTCTTGGCAAAAATCTTTCGTGGGTAAATGTTTCCCTGGATGCCACCATGTAGGTGCTCAGTGAGGAAAAGGAATAGCTGAGGCAGCTAAGAACACCCACAAAGCAATGACAGCAAATGCTAAAATAAGAAGCCATTATTCACAAGATCAGCCTGTGGCTCTGCTCACAACATTCAGGCAAGTGGCAGATCCACTCGCTATCCTTGTACTTGGCCTCACTACACACAGTCCCACAAGAAGGGCAGTGCCCGTTTCTGAAGCTCTTTGTGCATATGAGAAGGGGGATTCTCTGGCCAACCTAGCCCCTTGCTGTATTCATGACTTGGAAGGAACACAGGATGAATTTCAGTCCCTGCTGGTTCCCTCATCTGGGGGAGTCTGTGTACAAGGCAGAGCCTTCTGGGAAGTGCAATCCTCAAATTGCTCTTCTGTGATCTGCCTCCCCCATCTGTGGTCTGTTTGAGGGCTCATTTAGACACCTGCAATCCGGAGCTGTGGGGTTTCTAGTTCTGCTGTTCATGACCTGTGTGATTTGAGGCTTACTAGTTAATCTTCTTGAGTTACTTTCCCCTTTTGTAAAATAGGGAAAAAGTTACTTCCATCATAGGACTTTTGTGGAGGTGAAGTAATTCTCACTGAGCACTAATCTGGGTATCTCATGACAATCCCTTTTATAAGATTAAATATTAAGAGCTGGTTCCCAATCTTTGGTCTGGAAGGGCTTTTAGAAGTTACCTGCATTGCTCTAGACCTTAGAGTGAATAAAGGATGATTGGACAACAGATATCAGGCTGGGCCAACTGCAGATATTTTTATCAGCTGCCTAATATGAGCACTGGAATCTAGTATCACTTGGATCATTCTATCACAGACTCATTATTGCTTCTACTTCCCCTCTTCTGAGCCAGTGACCTTAAGATAAGTCTTAACATTGCACACAGATTGTCAAGAAGTAGGCCTTTGATGAAAGCTCTTATGCTGGGACGAGTGGAACTGGAGCAGTGAAGATCACCACTGTTCTTTCATTTCAGTGCAGACACCACTGTCAGCTGGGAAACTCTCAGCTGTATGAATGATTTTAGGGCATCAGAATCTGTGGAAACCAGCCTGGGAGCGTCTTTATGAGCTCAGTAGCAAAGCATCACAAAACCAGCTCACCAGCCCAAATTTTCTGAAACACCAAACTTCCCTTCTCCCCGGCAGCAAAGTTGTAGGATAGAATGTTTGAGACACAAGCTGTCAAATGAGACTGATTTGGTTTAGAAGAACTGAGCATGACGTGACCTTGCACAAGGAACTTAATGTCTCTGACATTCATTTATCATCCAAAAAGTTTACCTACCCAGAAGTTCTTAAAATTCCCCAGGATCATCTCTGTTTTCACCCAAATGGTAATAAAACTGAATACATGCTGGTCACTTTCACCCAGGACTTTTTAAAACATTATTTCAGTACCCTAAAGATTTACTGTTCATCCATGCTTTATAGGTCTGTGTCTGTGATTAAAAAATAAATAAATAAATAAATAAATAAACAAACAAACAATAAACACATAAATATCTTAACATCTTGTAATAAATGAATGGCCTGATTTTTATTTTCTTCCACAAGTGACAGTCTAGAGTCAGTACAAATCTACCCTGATCCTGATTGTTGCCTTAAGCCAGTAATGGAGAAAATCGGAGTTCTAAGTTTAGAGCAGGCCTAGAAAGATCAAGACCCTCAGTCATCTCCTGGTTTCAAAAGCACATGGTGAAGTTCAGGGATATAGCTCAGTGGCTCAGTGTTCGATTCTCAGTATAAAAAAAAGGACATGATGAAGCTAAAGTTTCAAGGCTTTTGTTTGTTGGTTAGTTTAATGCTGTGCTAAAGCCTAGGCCTTACAAATGCTAGGCAAATCCTGTACCACCAAGCCCTTAGTCTTCAAACTATTGATCCTTCTTTGGTTTCTTTCATAGCCAACTGCTATTTTATACATTTTCCACCAGCGGGCAAGAATGACAAGGATTAAAAATACTAAAAATAAAACTTTCTAATGAGAAGGCTAGTCTTCAGTTTGAATCTTGGGAAGGAAACTAGAAAAATTGAATATACGTCCTATTAGACCATTGCTTCTCTACTTTGCAAAAGGCGAATCTTTCATACCAAAGCAAAGTTATTCTGTAAAGGGTCAAATTGTAAATATTTTAGGATATTCAGGTCATATAGTCTTTGTCTCAACTGGTCTTGTACAGCATACAAGTAGTCATAAACAATACTATTACAAATGGGTATAGCTACGTTCTAACAAAAATTTATTTATAAAATCAGATAGGACAGTTGACCTACTTACTATACCTGGCAGACCTCTGCTTGTTAACATTTGTACTTTTGATACTAGTTTTTTCCTTAAGGATGGGACTAGCTATGACTAAATACCCACCCAGTTCCTGGTCAACCCTAATTAAAAGGTTTTGGTGTGGAGGGACAGAGTTTTTCACTACGAGACCAAGCCAAAACAGATCTCTATGATGAGGCCTGGAGAGAGATGAGACCGGTGGAATATCTGGCTCTAGCAATACACTTGTCCTGCAAGTGACATTTTACTTTCTGAATAAATAACTGATTAACAGATTTCTGGAAGTGTGAGTTTACTTTTTAGTTGTTCCAGAGTACTTTGGATCTCCAGGTCAATAGTTAGGTTTATTATCTCACCCATAATCAATTTTCTTTGCCCAAATCAGGAGTAACAGCCAAAAAATCAAAGTGGCTATGCTCTGATCACTTCAAGTATTGCCTCAACTGACCAAAACTAATGTGACCCAAACAATACTGAATCCCCTAATGCTCCCCCAGAGACCTTTCCTGAATTAATCCCTCCTATCCTCGTAGGCCATTAGCCATGGGTAATCAGTGATCCTAGGAATAGGATGCTGATGATGTCTTGTTCTTGTAGCCCACTGGCTAGTCCCATCAAAGCTGCACTTCATGACTGAGCCCACCCTGTATCTGAGAAGAAAGGGCCTGAACAGAAAAAAGAAGCACCTTACTGTCTCATTTCTCGTCTATCACCTTTTTGTGAAAGGAAAGTCTAGCTTGAAGGCTGGTCAGGCAGACAATTTTTCAGCTCTGCCACAAATTTCCTACATTACTTATCTGCCATGACTTACCATCTGTGGCTTGACATGTTCTACACACATGGGCATGTTGTACACATTAAAACATGTTTCTTGCATCAGAAGAGATTCCCAGATTAAGGGCGTTTTCCGGAACCAAATTGAAGAATAAATCAAGGCATTCAAGCTGACCTCAACAGCCACAGATCTACAGAAGGTTTGAGACATTTTCTTTCCTTTAAGGTTCCATCCCTTCTTCAAAGGGCAATAATATTTACACTGAAGGCCCAAGACATGCTGGAAGGAGAGTTTTCTGTCTGTGTAGTGGGTGACCATTGTCTCCCTAATCAACAATGGCTGATATCTTGGCCTATGCCTGCCTCTCTCCTTCCCCTGCCACATGGGGAAAAGCAGCAGGCTGTAGCTCACGGCTCACCTGGAACGCCTCTGGTTGCTGAAGGGCTAGACGGAGACTCTGAGACAACCTGATGGATCATCTCATAAACAGAGCCTGCAGGAAGGAAAAGAAAATTATGCCAGCAGAATGCACTTATGAGAAATAGATACGTGCAGTGCAGGGAGAAATGCTTTGATATTAAAATTTTTGTAACTTAAAAAGGCATGAAAAATGATACCGACCGCTAACTAATCAACATTCCTTTGGGGATGCAGCTTCAGTTCCTAACCAAAAACACATCCCTGCCATTGTCTTGTCTGGATCCAGATGCAAACATGATTAATTAAGTTTCAGGCAAAGAGTAGGAGGGGGATGGTCAGGATACATGGCTCTCTGAGCGTCTTTTCTGAGTAGGCCTGAGGAGAATCTCAGGCTGGCTGCCTGTTTTCCCTCACACAGCAGGGCTTTGCCTTCTGTGCACTGATAGCCATGGGGTACAGGAGTGGCCTGGACCCAAACCCACAGAATGAAGCCAAAAGTGGTTCAACAGGCAGGAAAGAGAGGTTCTTGGTACTTCCCATAGTCACTGCCCAGCACAACCTGCAAAAGCACATTAGATATCTTGTTGGGAGACCTGGGATCCACTCTTCACATTGCTACCAAGCAGTCTGGGGTCTTGGACAAGCTGGCTCCAACTCTCTGCTAGTAAAATGAAAGTGTCAGTTACTTTCTCCTTGGTGAAACACAATACACAACACCCACAGCTAAAGGAGAAGACATTTATTTTAGCTCATATTTTTAGCTCAGCCCATAGTTGGCTGGCCGTCTGAAAGGGAGGCATGGCAGAAAGGTCTGGCAGAGGAAAGTTGCTCACCTTATGGCATGCAAGAAGCAGAGAGTGAAAGGAGGAGCCTGGAAGGAAGATGTTTGCTTCTGGATCATGCCCCCATTGACCAGCCTCTTCCAACCGGACCCTACCTAACAACAGCAAGTTGGCTATGATGTCCCCATAGCCCACACCTTCCAAACATATAAGGCTTTGGGGACATTTTAGAGCTAAACCATAACACAAGGGTTGGCTTAAATGTTCTTTACTAAGTCACTTCCATTTCTGACTTTTTGTTGTGACGTCTGGGATTCCTCACACATAGCAGGTGTTTTGCCACTGACTGTAGGCAAAGTGGTCATTGTCAGCTTTATACAAAAGAGCTTAGTGATGGTGGGATGAGAAGAGTACTAGGTGAGCATCTATGATGCACGTGGCTGAACTTGGAAGCCCTGAGCAGCATGGAATATGAGCCAACAGACCTTCTTCCTGACTCCTGGGCTCAACAGAAGAGCACACAGTGGGTGTCTTTCTTGCATGGTGTACAGGATCAGTCTTGTGCATGGCTGAAAGAGTTTTATAAGGTCAGCTGGACTCCAAGGTGTTGCCAGTGCCAGGCATAATGCCAAGATCTTATTATCCAACTTTAATGGGGATTTGAGCCAGAGTCAAGGCTGGGGTTTAGTGAGCTGCTTCACTGAGGGTTTTTCTTTCTTCTTCTAAAGAATGTTGTTATGGCTTGTATCTAGGAGTCTTCCCCAAAGCCTCATGTGCTCATAACTGAGGCTTTTTAGAACTGGCTGGATATAGGCTCTGTGACACTGGCAATAAGAGTGCATGGTATAAATTAGTCTACTGATTCAAATTAGCATAGTTGTGAGTGGCAGCACCTAAAAGACTGGTAGTCTGGATGGAATAAAAGGGAAAAGCAGGCTGGCTGCTAGATATACACTGCTTCTACCTGCCATGCCATGAGCTGTTTGTCTGAGTGATGCCCCTCTGCTATGTCACCCTGCCATGGAGCCAGCCATCAACAAATTAAAACTACAAGCTGAAATAAACTTTGTTTCCTTTAACTTTGGGTGTCAGATATTTTATTTGAGCAATGAGAAAAATAACTAAGATACCTACTGATTCCAATAGTCTTTAGCCCCTCTTCATATCAGCTGTGAGTGGCCAACTTTTTAGAACACTAAGCATTTCCTCTCAAACACTGGAATGATGATTCCCCAAATATTTTTTACATGTGTGTAATTTTGTCCTTGGGAAAATCCGTGAAATATGAATTATTTTCTTACCTAGCTAAAAAATGACTTTTAAAATATTATTTCTAATCCATCCTCATGTTTTCAAGAGGGATCTTGTTATTCCCATTTCCCAGATGGAGTGACTGAGAGAATGGTCAGGGACCTAGAATCATACGATGATTTCATGATGGGGCCAAGAATCACTTGTCATTTCCTGTCTGACAGTAAAGAAGCATGACCGTATGATATGAAGAATTTAGATTACAATCCTCTGGAATAACTATAGGACACTAAAATGAGTGTACTGTTATTGTGAAATGCGTTCTAAGAGTTATTGCTTTGAATGTAATCAGGTGAAGAAAATCTTCCATGGCAGTCCCTAATTAATGTCAGATCCAAGGACAATGAGTTTCACTTCATGTCAAGAAAGATTTAATTCCCACATGGTGCAGGGTACTGCTCTGATGGATGTTTTATAAAGGAGAGAGAAGAAGGCATTTCAAAGGGAAGGAGGCATTTCCCTTGAAAGAACAGCAGAAGGTAGACAGAGATGAAATTTTGGTTCATTGTTTGTCTATGACCCACCCATATAAATGTATGTCTGATACTCTGTGCTATAGCTGGCCTATCCAGGAGCAGCTTCCAGGTGTCACTGCTTCTAGCTTGGCTCTCACTTTTCTTCGAGCTCAAATGTCTCCTTACTTCAGGGTGCTCTCCTGTACTGGACTTGACCTTGAAGTTCACATCTTGATTTCTCCTGCTGTATGCTCTCAAGGTGTTGAGCTTGGGCTTGTCTTTCTTGTAACCCTCCCCTTCCCCACTCCCAGAAATCCCTGCCTAGATTTTCTTTTCTCATGTCCCAAGCCCAAGCACTGAGCTGGTTATCTACGTCTCCAGAACTGGGACATTGGCCTAAATGGGCCAGGAAATGAGCCACCACACTATGGAGTGCAAGAGTCCCAGAGGAGGCCTCTTCTTTCTGCTTGGAGAGGACTTTCAGAGAATTGGCTGAATGCTTGAGACCACCTTGGTGTTAATCTCCCTGACTTAAAGTTGCACTAGTTCTCAAGATTGCACTAGCCCTCAAGGTGTCCCTGGCCCCTCCTGCTCCTCACCACTACCACTATTATCACCAGTAGCTGTGTGCTTTGCACATCTCGGTCTATGTCCACACATGCTCTGAGCCTCCCCAGCCCTCAGAGAGCCTTATTCCCCTCAACAACTGCACAGTTTGCAGCATGCCATTAACTTCTTCACGGTTCAATTTCTTTGGGGTAAGTTAGGGATACCTTCCCTATGCGGGTGTACTGAGAATGAATTAATGTGACAAAGATCTCTCCACACTCTCTTGAACACTCACGGGAACCCTGCATGGTAGGCAAGTTTGTGTTTTGTGGGTGAGAAATCTGAGTGGCTTGGGAGGTTGCGCAAAACTCCCAATCACTGAGTGATTGAAAGACTAAGAAGAAAAATCAGATTAGTCTGATTCCAGAACCAAAGTTCTGTGAACAAAGGTCAGAGTAAAAAACCTTACTGTGGAAGTCCACAGTCCAAAGCAGGGATTGGCAAACTTCTTCTGTGCAGGACTTGTTATTAAATGACATTATATGCTTTCCATACCACATTTGGTCACATATTCTTTTTCTGCTTTTGTACCATGTTTTTTCACATAAAGATCAGAATTCTTCCCTTATAATAAATTATTGTTTTATTGGTGCATTGTAGTCCATTGTGAGCATGTACCATAATTTATTTCCCTAGTACAACATTGATAGGTATGCAGGTTTTTAAAGTATTTTTCTATTTAAAATAATGCCATGAGATTCTTCTATCTTTGCGAATGTGTCTGTGACTGTAAGATAACTTCCAGTTGTGAAACTCTTGTTTATCTTAGTTTCAAACTGATAAGTAGTATAAAATTAACCTCCTAAGAATTTGTGTTCATATATATTATTGCTTAGCAGATATGAGTAAATATATTCAAACATCATGTGACATGAAACACTTTGATTTTTGCCACTCAGGTGGGTGAAGAATATATTTCACTTTTACTCATTTTTATTTGTATTTAAGTAGCTGTAAATAATTTGATTATTAAAAATGTTTCTAAGCCCTTGTTCTTATTATGCCTTCTTTTTACTTTAACTACCTTTAAAAAATGTAAGAAACATGCTTCCTGCTTAGACTGCAGCTTGCCATCTTTGGTCCAAAGAAATCAACACAAGATTTGGACTTGGGAATGAATTCAGCATGAGGTTGGGACATCAAGATATTAATTGTACATCTTGCATTAGAGGCTAAATTGTCAGTGATTGCTCAGTATTAGAAAATGATATGATATCAACTTCTGAAATGTTGTTGCTATTATTTTTAACCACACAATAAAGTCAAATGATCAACATACATCCCTAAAATATGCAATCCTGCACTTTGTAAAATTCATTTATGAAGACCTTCAAATAACTAGTGAAGGTAAATAATTCATGTTATTGGAAAGTGGATCTATTTTAGCAGCTAGTAAATAATTTTAATAATTATATAAATTATACATACACACATCTATATGTTACCTAGTTTTCCACATTTAGGCTTTGTATCTTAAGACTCTGTTATTTAAAAAACCAACAAAAAATCATTGAAAATCATGTTCCCAAGCCCAACATCCCTAGAACACTGGATCAAAAGGATACAGCCCTGGGACTGCTGAAGTCCTGGGAGAGCACAAGCGTACTTTGGAGGACTGCTGTAATGTGCAAGGGTATCTCAACTGCACACAGGCTGCCTGTAAAGGAGCATGTCAGCAGTACAAAGACCAACCAAGACTGAGAAGTAGATACCCAGCTCACATCTTTCCCCTCTATCCACTGAGGTGTTGACATGTGTAAAAATAGACAGACACTAGGGATGAACAGCATTCTGTTTTCTGGAACAGAGAGCAGCCAATGGTAAGAAAAGTGGCAGAAGAAAACCTTGAGAGTGACTTAGTTATAAAAAATTTCCTACAGTGGCTTGGAAATCAAGGTTTAACTGGACTTACTCAAAAGTGGTTGCATTACTTTTCTGTATCAGTTCAAATGAGGATTCAGAATGGAAAGCAAGGCTAGGTAAAGGAGGAATAACAAACAAAGGTATTTTCTTGCCCACTTATATCTGTTTTGTGAAGAAAATAGTTGTTATAGTAGCTACTGTTCAATAAGTGCCAACTTTATGCCAAGTACTTTATACATATCATGTCATTTAATCATAAAATATATAACAATAAATATAATTAAAATAAAACTAAAGTTTATGATTCTTGTGACACAATATCCATATTCATACCCTCCTTGCACAAAAGTAGATTGGCATTCACAAGCCACTGGATTCTTTTCATATCTCCTCTTCAAACAGGTCCATAAAGCACTGACTCCCTAAAACCAGACTTTAGCTGGACAACAGAGCTATTCTTCCCTTTCATAACAAAGAACTGGCAGTGCGGGCTGAGATAACCTCCTGCCCTGCTTCATATCCAAACTTTGGAAATGGGGAGAGAAAGAATTATTCCAAAACTGATAAGGGTAGCAGAGACAAAATGATACCTTTAATCTCTTTGATCAAAAACATTGAACACTGCTTTTCCCATGTCATGATACCAAAGCTCCAATCATGAGCACATTGCTGAGATCTGCCCTAGCTGGCTAAACCATCTTACTCTATGACTTTCACCAGCTGCAACTTGTGAGAGGAGAAATCTGGAAGATCATCGAGCCCTGCAGTGTGACAGGTGAAGAGACATTTTCCTTTACAAAACAACATATTGCCAGGTCCCAAAATCCATAACAGTGAGAACCAGCAACTCAGATTCTCCAAGACAAAGTGTCTAGAGTCTGTAAAACAATAACTTGGAGAAGAACTGAAGTGAGTGGAGGTTACCTGAAGAACCATGAAGGAACTGACAGGAGAGAAGAAAATAGGATTAAGTGATTCAGAAGAAATAGATCACACCACAGAGGAGAACCCACACAGCTTTGCTGACAGGGGCTGGCTAGCTGCCAGCAGGGAGGAAAAGTGAAATTGAGAACTTTTGTTGCTCATGGTGATCTGGAGAACTGCACTGGGACTGAAAGAATCATCAGCAGTTAGTACCAGCAAGATAAAAGCAGGACACTCTCCACAGTCATCAGTTGGTGAATGACCATGGTATAGCATCTGCAGCCACAATCACAGAGCAACAGCTGGCAGGAATGCCACTATAGGGAAAGGCTGAATGAACCTGAGTCCCAGTGCACCCCTTGGCTTCCTCATTCACACTGCCAAATTCTCAGAGTGGATGAGGGAAAGACAGTCATGGTAGACTGCAGGCAATTGGAAAGCAGTTTGGGGTGGAGTCCCACTGAAAAGCAGGAGCTGGTGAACACAGAACCAGTTCCTGTAGTCAGTGGTCAGGCTCATGGAACAAAATAGAAGATGCAGAAACAACTCCAAACACACTCAGCTACCTCATCTTTGGCAAAGGGGCCAAACACCTTCACTGAAAGATATGTTCTTCAACACAAGTTGCTGGAAAAACTGGATTTCCACATGCTGAAGGTTAAACCTAGTCTATATCTCTCACCATGCACTAAAATTGTATCAAAATGATCAAAAATTTAAATATTAACACAGAAACACTATATCTGCTGGAAGATAGAATAGGTAGAACTCTTGAAGACATTGGTGTATGAACAAACCCCCAATAACACAGGAAATATTACTAAGAATCAACAACTTGAATCTCATTATATTAAAAAGCTTGTGCACAGTGAAAGAAACCAACAGCAGAGTGAAGAGACAACCCACAGAATGGGAAATTTTTTTTTTACCAGCTATTACTCAAAAGACTAATATTTAGAATGTACAAAGAATCAAAAACTCCCAAATTTAAATATTCAATCCAATGACAGACATCTGAAATAAATAGACATTTCTCAGATGAAATATAAAATGCAAATAAATATATGAAAAATGTTCAACATCATTGGTCATTCAAAAATGCATATTAAAACAACACTGAGATTCCATCTCACTCCAGAAAGAATGGCTATCATCAAGAAATCAACTGATGTCAAAAGCTGGTGAGGCTTTAGGAAAAAAGAAACCTTTCTCTGTTGATCAGAGTGTAAATTGTTACAATCAATATGAAAATCATTACGGAGATTGTAAAAAAAAAAACCCTGAAAGTAGAGACTCCATTTTAATCAGCTATTCCCATTCTTGATATCTTCCTGAAAGGGTCATACCACAGTGATGAATACACACCCATGTTTATGGTAGAGCAATTTGTAATAGCCAAATCTTGGCAACAGCTCAGATGCTTATTCAATGGATGAATGGATAAAGAGAATATAGTTTTACTATACAATGGAATACTACTTTGCCATAAAGAAGGATAAAATTGAGGCATTTTTAGGTAAACTGATGTACCTTGAGATCATAATTCTAAGTGAAATAAATGGACGCTCATGTTTAAATGTCACATTGTTTCTCTTGAGCGAGAAAATGAAAGGGTAAATAAGGACTAAAATGGATGATAAATATTGTGAAATAGGAAGAAAATATTCAAATGTGAAAGGGAACAAGAGAGGCAGGAGATGGAAGAGAAGGAAGGGAAAAGAAAAACAAAGAAGAATAGAAAGAATAAATGGAAACATACATTTTGTAAACAAAAAGTGAAAGAAAGACTGAAGGGAGGGAAGGGGAATGGGCAAAAAGAATCAATATATATTATATGCAGACACAAATACCTTATAATGAACGTGATAATTATGTGTATCAAAAGCTTACCAATAAAATTAGATTTAAAAAACAAGAAATTTCAGAGCTGAACCACCCTTAAATATATATAAAAACAATAAAGAAATTTCAGAGCTGAACCACTCTTAATGGGTGTACACAGAGTATTCCATCACTCTACGATATAGTATACATTCTTTTCAGCATTACACGGCACTTTATCCAACTAGATCACATACTAGTGTACAAATTCTGCTTAAGTAAATATAAAAGAATAGATGACACCGCAATGAAATTAAAAATTGACAAAAGAAGAAATTTTGAAAAAGGCAAAACTTTCTGGAAAATTAATATACTCCTAACCACCAATATGAGGAGAAATCAAAGAAGAAATAAAAGAATTCTGGAAGTTAATGACAATAATGATATGACTCATTGAAACCTCTGGGACACTATGAATTTCTAAGAGGAAAATTCATCACAATCAATGGTCACACTAGGAAAATTGAGCAAGCTCGTATAGGTAACCTTATGAAGAATCTTAAAGTACCAGAAATAATGACGAACCAGCCCGAAACTGAAATTAAACAGGTAAACTATAAAGATGAAAGTGAAAGTGAAATTGAGGGAAAAAAAACAGTAAAAAATTCATAAATAAAAGAGCTAGTTCTTTGAAAGAATGAATTAAAAAGTCCCTAGCCGGACTTAAGAAAAGAAAGAAAGACTAACATTAATGCAATTGGAAATGAAAAAGGTGAAATCACAACAGACGTCATGGAAATCCAGGAGATAGTAACTACTTCAAAAATTTATATCCAAACAAGTTAGCAAATTTTAAAGAAATGGACAGATTGTTAGACACATGAACTACAAAAACTAACCCAAGACAACATTAATATGCTTAAAAACCCAATAACAAGCAATAAAATTGACACAGCAGTAAAGAATCTACCAGTTAATAAAAGCCCAGGACCTAGGGGATTCACTGTTGAATTCTACAAGACCTTTAAGGATATTATATCACCAATATTCCCCAAACTCTTCAAATAAATTGAAAGGGATGAAGTGCTCTGAAACTCATTTATGGAAGTCAGTATCACCTTAGTCTCAAAACCAGATAAAGACACACTTGAAAAAGGAAATCATAGTCCAAGCACCTTAATGAACATAGATGCAAAAACCCTCAGCAAGATATTAGCAAATAGAATGCAGCTTATTATCAAAAAAAATTTTACATCATGATAAAGTAGGTTTCAACCCAGAGTTGCAAGGATTGTTTAACATACACACTTTAATAAATATAATACATAGACAGAAGCAAGGTCAAAAATCTTATGATCATATCAAATAGATACAGAAAAGGCTTTACACAAAATCCAACGCCCCTTCATGATAAAAAAAAATCTGAAGAAAATAAGTATAGATGGGGCATACCTGAATATGATAAAAGCTATGTATGGCAAAGCAATAACCAGTATCATACCATACAGGGAAAAACTAGAAGTATGTTCCCTAAAATTAGGAACAAGACAAGGGTATTTACTATCATCTCCTCTATTCAATATAGTACTTGAAACATTAGACAGACCACTTAGGCAAGAGAAAGAAATAAAAAGGATAAATATATGAAAGGAAGAACTCAAATTATCATTATTTGCAGATGGCATGATACTTTACATCAAAACCCCAAAACACTCCACCAAAAGCTCTTAGAATTAATAACAAACTTCAGCAATGTATCAGGACGCAAGATCAACACACAACAGTCGTTAACATTTGTGTATATCAACAATGGTTGGGATGAGAAGGAAATTATAAAAATAATATCATCCACAGTAGCTTCAAGAAAAATCAAATACCTGGTATTTAACTTAACCAAGAAAGTGAAAAAACCTCTACAAAGAGAACTACAGTACTTTGGAAAGCAGGTTGAAGAGGACATCAGAAAAGCAGATGTTCTCTGTTCTTGGATAGGTAGAATATATGCTGTCAAAATGGTCATATTTCCAAAACTATTATATAGATTCATTGCATCCCCAATAAAAGTTACCAATAGAATTCTTTACAGATCTAGAGAAAAATAATCCTAAAATTTATATGGAACCAGAAGATCCAGAATGGCAAAAGCAATTTTGGGCAACAAGATCAAAACAGGAGGCATAGCAATACCTAACTTAAAACTATACTACAAAGCAACAATGATAGAAACAGGATGGTACTAGAACAAAAACAGATGTGTAGATCAATAGAAAAGAATAGAAGGTAAAGAAAGCTTCCCAAATGCATTCAGCTGTTTGATATACAAAAAGGGGTCAAAACCATGTGTTGGAGGAAAGGTAGCCCATTCAACAAGTGGTGCTGGGAAAACTGGTTATGTGTGTGCAGAAGATTGAAACTGGACCCTTATCTATCACCATATGCTAAATTAAAATAAAAATGGATCAAAAACCTAAACATTAAAACAGAAATATTAAATTTATAGAAAGATAAAATAGGTAAAACACTTGAAGACATAGGTGTTAGAAAGGATTTTCTGTACAGATTCTCAATTGTGGAGGAAATAACAGCAAGAATCAACAAATGGGATTATATCAGATTAAAAACCTCTGTGCAGCAGAAGAATGGACTACTAGAGTGAAGAGACAACCTAAAGAATGGGAAAAAATGCCCAGGATGGTGGTACAGTGAGAGCAGTGTGAGTTCACCCTTCTTTCCTTCTCCATTGCCCTGGGACAGTGGTATCAGCAAGAAGAGTTCACACTCCTTTCTTCTTCCATTGTCCTGGGATGGTGTGACTGGCAAGAAGAGTATAGCACAGCTAGTGAGAGAATTCTGAGTTTGTGCTCCACCCTTCTTCCATTGCCCCAGGATGGTGCAGCTGTTAAGAGTAGTGAGAGTTAGACTCTTCCTTTCTCTATCAACCTGGGACAGCATGGCTGGTGAGAGAAGTTATAACACTGCAATTGTAAGCAGTTATAAGCATCACCATAGTCCAGTACCAAAGGAATAGGCCCCAAATCAAAAGATAGCAACTCCTCAGTCATAATATATTGGGAAATAGGTTCTAGGGATAGACATAAAGGCCAAGAACAGCATACATCTAGAAGATATCCCACGGAATGGACACCTGCTATGAAAGCCTTGAAAACATCTATAAGGCTAACATAAGAAGTCTATAAGCATCAATATAGAAAAGAAAAGAAAATGAAAAACAGAAAACAACAAGATGAAGAAGCAAAATGCAACCCCAATGGCCCAGCCTACAAAGGGTGAGTCCAGAACACAAGAAGATAGAGAAAATTAGAAGTCAACAATTGGAATTCTGAAATGATAACAGCAGAAGTGAAAAAAACAAATGGAAGAGGCCATAGGGAAAAAAATCTCTAAGGTGCAAAAAGAAATGACTATCACAATAAAAGATATTAAAGCAGACACAGAAAAATAGAGGAGCTCAGAAAAATGATAGAAACCATGAATGCCAAATATCGACAAGAAATGGAATCAAAGAAACAGACCTAAACAGAAATACGGGAGATTAGAAACTTCATCAAAAGTATACACAGCACTGGGTGATACAGAGAAACACAGGTTGCGATGATGTCTATTGAAGTGGAATACAATTTAATGCTTGTAGTGTTTAGTGTTTCACTGACTTTTCAGGTCTAAAGCCAGTGGTCAGATCATCTACTCAGAGTAGGGCAATATTCAGCATAGCATCTATGGGGAAATCTCCTTCTGAGGACCATGACCACTGCTGATTCCCTATTGTCTTGTTTTAGGGTCCTGTATCATTTTCATTATTTTGTTGGGTTGGGTTTTGTTTTGCTTCGTTTTGTTTGATTTTGTTGTATTCAATGATATGGGCAGCTATTTCAAAGATAACAAGATATATTATGGTGACCATTTTGGATTTACTATTATCTTGTTTTGAAGTCCTTTTTTGCATTCATTGTTTTGCTTTCGCTGGTTTTATTCAGTTCTGTTTTGTTTGATTTTTACTATGTCTGAAGGTATCTGCAGCTATTTTGAAGACAGCAGGAGGCATTATGGTAACCATTGTTGATTTCCTATTGTTTTTAAGTCCTGTGTCACTTACACTGGTTTGCTTTGGTTGACTTTATTCTGTTTTGCTTTGCTTGGTTTTATTCTCCTTAAAATAAGAATGAAAAAAGTTAAAAAAAGAAAGGAAGCATACACAGCAGATTGAATGAAGGTGAGGATAGAATATCAGATCAAGAAGACACAAACGTGACTAGTGACTAGGAAAAGAAAGATATGTTAAAAATTTCAAGAGATTATGAAAAATCAATCCAACAGCTGCAGGACAAAGCAAAGAAGAACAATGTAAGATGTATTGTTAACAGTGAGAGGGCTTGAGACAGTGCAAAAGCCTTTGAAAATATCTTCCCAAAAATAATGACAGAAAACTTCCCAAGCATGGATAAACAATTGGACATACAAACAAATGAAGCATATAGAATGCCAAACAGCCATGACCAAAACAAATATACACTAAGTGATAAAATAGTCAAGATTCCAGAAATTCAACACAAGAACAAATTATCAAAATAATTAGCAAAAAGAAACATATCACCTATAAGTAAAGCCCATCAGAATCACAGCAGACTTCTCAACATCAAGGAGAGTTTGGAGTAAGGTATTTCAAGTCCTAAAGGAATAACATCTTCTGCTCAGATTGATGTACTCTGCAAAACTATCTTTCAAAATTAATGGAGAAGTAAGATACTTCCATGACAAAGAACAACTGAAGAAATTTATGACTACCAAACCAGCTCTACAGAATGCTCTGAAGAACATATTAGAAAGAGACAATGAAGACCACAAACACATCAATACCAATAGAAAGAAGCCACTAGGCAGGACAATGAATTAAACAGAGGAGAAGGACATGAAATAAACAATAGGGAAACAATATGAAAAAGATAAACCAATCCATATCAGTTATAACCATCAAAGTAAATGGTCTCAATTCACCAATCAAAAGAAACAGAATGGATCAAGAAATAAGATTCAACGATATTCTGCATTCAAGAAATATATTTAACCCAAAAAGAAATCCCTAGACTAAAAGTCAAAGGATAGAGTACAATTCTCCATGCCACAGGAACCCAGAAATAAACAGGGGTAACTATTCTATTTGCAGGCAATGAAAACTTTAATCCAAAACTGATCAAAAGAGACAAAGAAAGTCACTACATACTTTTTAAGGGAAAACTTCAAGAAGAAGAGATAATAATCATAAATATTTATGTACTAAGCACAGATTTATTGAAATACATAAAAAACATGAATAGACATGAAAAACCAAATAAGCACTAACCCAATAGTAGTGCAGGACCTTAATAACCCACTCTCAGAAATAAATAGATCAACTAAACAAAAAATCAACAAAGAATTACTAGAATTAAACCAAGCCTGTGAACAAATGAACTTGGTAGTTGTCTACAAGGTGTTCCACCCCAAAACATCAGAATATACATCTTCTCAGATGTGCGTGGGACATTCTCCAAAATAGATAATGTTTTAGCTGACAAAACATGTTTAAGTAAATGTAAAGGAATTGAAATCATCCCATGCATACAGTCTGACCATGGCACAATGAAATTAGAAAACAACAACAAAGGAAATCACAAATTATATAAACACATGGAAATTTAACAACACCCTTCTGAACAACCAATGGGTGACAGAGGAAATTAAGGCAAAATTAAATAGCATACACAATTAAATGATAATGCCAATAAAACATACTGAAACTTATGGAATGCAATGAAAGTGGTTTTACAAGAAAAATTTATAGCAATGAACTCACATCAGGAAAGCAGAATGAGCTCAAGTAAACAACCTAATGTTGAACCTCAAACTTCTAGAAAAATAATAAATCAAACCCAAAGCTTGTACAAGCAAGGAATTTATAAAGAGCAGAAATTAATGCAACAGAGACTAAGAAAACAAAATAAAGAAACAAGTTGGTTCTTTGAAATAATAAAATTGATAAACTATTAGCCAACCTCATCAAAAAAAGAGAAAAGAAAAAACCCAAATTCAAGCAATTGGGAATGAAAAGGGGGAAACCAGAATGGGTCACATAAAAATCCAGATCATCAATACCTACTATGGGAACCTATATTCTAATAAGATGGAAAACACAGAAGCAATGGAAAGCAACACAATCTAATTGCCAAAACTAAATCAAGAAGATATAAAAATTCTTGCTGTGTGTGGTGATGCACTCCTGTAATTCCAGCACTCAGGAGGCTGAAGCAGGAGGATCATTGTGAGTTCGAGACCAGCCTGGGCTACAAAGTAAGCTCAAGGCCAGCCTGAACTGCGCAGTGAGACCCTGTCTCAAAATAACAACAACAAAAAAGGATATAAAAATTCTAAATAGTCTGATATCAATTGATGAAATTGAAAGTGTAATTAAAATCGTCCAATAAAGAAAACTTCAGGGTCTGATGGATTCACTGTTAAATTTTACAAGAAACTTAAAGAACTAATGCCACTAAGGCTGAAACTGTTTAGAAAATTGAAAGGGAAGCATTCCTTCCAAAAGCATTCTTATAATACCCTGATTCAAAAATCAGAGAAGAACCCTATCAAAAAAGAGAATACACATTGATCTCCCTAATGAACACTGATGCAAAAATACTTAGTAAGATACTGGCAAACAGAATGCACCAAGTCATCAAGAAGATTATACACCATGAACAAGTAGATTTATCTCAGGGATCCAGGGATGGTTCAACATACACAAATCATTAAGTGTAATACATCATATTAACGAAGCCAAATACAAAAACCACATGATCATCTCAATAGATGCCAAAAAAGCTTTTGATAAAATCCAACAGTTGTTCATGATAAAAACCCTAGAGAAAACTAGAATAGACGGTCTCTATCTCAATCTGATAGAAGCCATCTATGACAAAACAACAGCCAACAGTATACTAAATGGACAAACACTGAAAGCTTTCACTCTAAAATCAGGAACAAGACAAGGATGGCCATTATCATGACTCCTATTCAATATAGTTCTGGAAACATTAGCCAGAGTAATTAGACAAGAAAGGGAAATAAAAGGAATAATGATAGGAAAGGAAGAAGTTAAATTATCACTAGTTGCAAATGACATGATACTCTACATAGAAAACCCAAAATTCTTCACCAAAAACTCAAACATTTAATAGCCAATGTCAGTAGTGTAGCAAGATACAAGGTCAACACTCAAAAATCAATAGCATTCCAGTACCCAAGCATCAAACTCACCAAGAGAGAAATTAGGGAAACCACACACTTTGCAATAGCATCTAAAAAAATGAAATACTTAGGAATCAATCTAACAACAGATATAAAAGATCTGTACAGTGAAAATTATAGTACCCAAAAAAGGAGTGTAAAGAGAATGAAAGAGAATGGAAAGATATCCTTTGCTCTTGGATAGGAAGAACCAACATGGTGAAAATGGCCATACTCCCAAAACTGGTGTACAGATTTAATGTAATCTTAATCAAAATACAATTAACATGCCTTACAGATCTAGAGAAAATACTCCTAAAATTCATTTGGAACCGATAACAAATGCTAGTGCAGCTGTGGGGAAAAAGGAATCCTTCTCCACTATTGACAAGAGTATAGACTTGTGCAACCACTGTGAATATCAGTGTGGAGATTCCCTAAAACACTAGGATTGGAGTTCACATTTGACCCATCTATTCACCTTCTGATTATCTTTCAAGAAAAATTAAAAGCATCATACCACAGCGATATATGTGCACCCATGTTTACAACCACACAATTTGTAATGGCTAATTTTGGAAAGAACCCAACTGCCCATCAACACAGGAATGGATAAAATTTATGTGGTTTTTTAATGTAATTGAGTGCTCTTCTGCCACAAAGAAGGATAAACTGAAGACTCTTATAGGTAAATGGATCCAACTTGAGACCAAACTCACAACTGAAATAAATCAGACCCATATGTGTAAACACCATATTACTTCCCTAGTGTGAGAAACTGAACAAATAAATGAGATCCAAATGTACAATAGATATTGTGAATTGGGAAGAAACTATTCAAAAAAAAAAAGAAAATTTATGATGGGGGAAAGGATGAAGAGAAAAAGGAAAAAATTATATATATATATATATATATATATACACACAAAATACTTAAGATAGTCATACAACTAGTTTCTCTTAGTTCATTGAAAAGAAATGTTTGTGCTAATATTATTTGGATAACATATCATGACTATATCTTGTACTCTGAATAAGTACTATAAAGACAAGAATATGAAATGTATTAATTATTCTTATTGTCCTACTAGTGTGTGTAGAAACTCTGTCATTGTTATTTTTATATTTTTTCCTCTTTTAATTGATCATTTTTGTGCCTAGATCTTGTAACCTGAACAACTACTTCTAAGATAACAATATGCAATATATTAACTAATGTTAATTTACTACTGATTTTTTAAAA
>RJWM01025977.1:0-28652 GCA_004363535.1 Dasyprocta punctata | reverse complement strand
ACTGGGGCTGAGGACAGCAAATGATTCAGTTCCCAAAGCCTCCATGATCCAGACCTTGATATTTTGACTTCTCCTCCAACCTCAGAGGTTGAGGTTGAGGCTTGGACCTTTTGCTACAATCCAGGGTGCACAGACTAGTAAGCTCTAGGACAGTGGAGGTGAAACTTTTGAGAGATTTCAGTGACCTAAACAACCTGCTCTGGCATGCAGGTTAAAGGTTCACCAGCACTGCTCTAGACTGAATATTCACCTCCTGGCATGCCCTGCACACTGCTGAATCTCGACAGGTGAGAGGTAATATTTCCATCAATAATCTAAAGACATGCATTGATAGAGCATATAATCTGGAGAACTAAAGAGTTCCTGAGTTATATTAATGAAGGGTAGTCCACCTGAAAATATTCCAGTCACTTTCCGAAGTGCAGCCTGTAAGGAGAAGAAGTGTTTGCTCTACAGGTATGACCAGTCTCCTCCTCAACTGAGGTGCTCTGAGAGGGAGCAAATGAAAATATGACCTGGATGAGAAAATACACGAGATGACCAGGTAGTAATATGAGCACGATCAATACCAAGAGTTGAGAGTGAAACTTACTATGAGGCACAGAGTCCAGACAGATTTTCTGAGGCATTCACACTGTTCAGAGTGCGATGAACATCAGGGTGCAAAGCATATCTCCCAGATGGCTGATAGACCTCAGCATGACTCCTGCCACTACACTCAAAGCCTTAGAGATACCTGGAAATTTTTCCTCTTTTTAACCTGAGCTTTTTCTTTTCCCCAAATCCTAAGTGTGCTCAGATCATTCACCAAACCTGCTGAAGGAAAACAGAAATCAGCAGCACAAAAGGAGTGGCTCATTTGAATAAGCCAGGCAGTGGCAAGGTAGATTTCTACTCAGTTTTTGGCAGGTTCCTGGCTATTTGGAGCTGAGGTAGCTAACCATGAGAGATCATTAAACCCGCATACTATGTCAGTATGGGACTCCTTCATGCTCCCTCTTTTATGTATGAGAAAAAGTAAATTCAAAGTTCACTCAGGTAACCACATTCAGCCCTGTGTCTCATGCACAACTTTATTTCCTAAGTGAATAGTGAGAGACTCTATGTACAACTTCAAGCACTGTCTAGAACAGAGGATTTTTGGTTGTGCTTGGGAGTCTGTGTCACTCCTAGCAAGGTTTAAGAAGAGTCCTTCTCTTTCTCTTTGTCATAAATTTAATTTTGCCTCTTCATCCCATCCTGGTTAAGAAGACTGTAAGGAAATGCAAAGCATCATAAATTCACACTTTGCAAACCAAAACATTAGCCTGCCAGTTTCAAAGATCCTCACACATTATACGGGACTCGTGGATTTGTGAAGGAAGGCTTGATCGACTTATTTCCATCCTGGTAGCAAGAGCTTGCCAGGGACATGTGTTTGTCCAACTCAATCCTCTTGAAAACACTTAGAGGGACCATGAAAGAGATTAGAATGAGCTGTACTGATTGATTTGTGTTGCAGATAAAGAAACTCAAATGATCAGGACACAATTTTCAATCTGTACTGCAAGCAAAAGAGCATGAACTGTGCCACAGAAGAATTTTCTTCAGGATACTGTTAGGGATATTTACCTGTCCTTTGTCAGAGGGAGAGAGAGACACACACATGCACGAATACACACACACACACACACACACACACACACACACACACGGGGAGAGAGAGAGAGAATTGAGAGTTGATAATCATGATTCTGTGATTCAAGGTTTTTTTGTTTTACAACTATTCTTATTCTTAAAATAACACTGGATCACAGCTGATATGGATTATAAACTGACCTGAGAAACACTCAAGTATTTTCATCATAATACAGATCACTTTTCTCTTATATGTTGGAAATCACTGATCATGTGGACAACAAAATTCCTTCTGAGTATTTAGAGTATTTTAGTGCTGTATGAAGCCCAAAGACCAGGAAAGAGGTGGAGGTGAAGAGAAGCGACAGGAGACCAGATCACCCAGAACAGCAAAGAAAGGGAGATGAGTGAAAAAATGATATTTAAACATTCTCAGAATAATTTATTTTTACCTGTGTAACTGAAATCTCCATCCCTCAAACATAAAAAATCCCTAAGGGCGATGCAACAAAATAACCTGTGTTTTATAGAAACGTAAGACAGATTTTGTTGGTTTCTTCTCTCACATTTAAATTTTTATTTCATATCATTTCATCCTTTTAATAAGCTTAATCTTAAAATCTGAGAAAGATGTGAGAAAATCTGACGAATGCCCTGGTTCAACCACCAAGATCTAACAAGTCACTGCTTTTGATGCATATGATTTCTGCTCTAACCCCACCTCATCCAGACCTGGATGAATACATATAATAAACTGCTGATCAAAATATTCGGTATAAAAGATGAAATGATTTTGAATACACACAAAACACTGTTGTTTTAGCCTGAGAAAATATTTGTCATCAAAGAAAAATCGTTTATTTTCAATAAAGAATTGGAATTAAATGATTCACATCGAGACACACTGTGATTCTCATTTACAGAGTCATGACATAACGTTTCGGTATTAATTGGTGTTAATATTTATTTGTCATTGTTCATCACTTACGATTCATTTTCATCACCACTCTCTTGAAGTGGAATATTTTCATAATTATGTTTATGATGCTCTCAAGGGGTGAATTCAAGAACAACTGAGAATTTTCCAAAAGCAAGAAAAATGCATATTCCTCATGACTAAGAAATTTACATGCTCCTCCTAAAACTGTAAGCTTTTGTGCTCCTTCCACAGTCACAGAAGAGACAAGATATCCTTGGGTAATGGTTCATGAGGAGAAAGGGGCTGACAGTTGGGTAACCTCCAGTGACTACTGCAGCAACATTCACGAGGAACCTGTTAGGATTGTTATACAATATGAAAAAAGCTTGGAAAATGGAAGAGAGCATATAAAAGTGGACAAAGGTACTGACCAGGAGAATGATGGTTTTGGTGGCCCTGGTTTCAGGGGAGGATCTCTGTGCGATGTTAGTTTTGTGAATATGCTGCATTCTCTGCTTGTGCCTGTACAGGACGGAAACCATGAACCCGTTGGAGCAGAGCATGAGCCCCAAACACAAAACATCAGGCAATGACAGGAGTGCCGCATGCAGGATTTTCTTAGATTTTTGTTGCGAACCACGAGAACAGTATTCAAACTCTTTTCTGTATGTGATGTTTTTGTGGTACCGTTTGTCAGTAACATACATAAGAACAATTGTGTTTAATAGCATGTGGAGGATCCAACAGAAGGCACTGAGGGTGCTGATGTACTTGGGGGCTGTTAGCTTAAACTCTGCCCACCTGGAGTTCCCAGGGCAGATCGTGATCATCTGGAAAACGCTCAAGAGGCAGGTGCTGCCAATGGACACACCCCTGCCTACTCTGTGAATATAGAAAACAAGTTTGCATCCAAGGTCAGTGAGGAAATTTTTCAATCCAAATGCTGCCATTGTTTCAGGAACTCCTCTAAACAGAATGGCCAAGGAGTTGGCTACAACCAGGTGCTTGAGAATCAGATCTGTGGACCTTAATCGACACTTAGTGAAATGACGATAGGAACCGTGGTAAAGAAGAGAGAAATTCCCCAGTGTTCCAATGAGAGTCTGAGAGCAACAGACCAGTGCCATCGCCAAATCCCTGGAGGCCATGGAGCCAGGTCCAGTGTGTGATGTTTGTCTTCACAGCCAGATATTCCTGCATTCAAATATGTAGAATGGCCTATAGTTATCATTGCGAACTGAAATCCAATTCTCTATTAGTGTACACTTAGAGTTATTTAGGTGAAGATTTTATTGCTATAAGAATTTTCCAGTGTTAAAGGTAGGAACTGAAAGTGAGTTGATAGTAGAAAAACCCATGTGAGGGAATCCATGGCGTGTTTTTTTCAGACAAATTTATGAGGCAGAAACTGTGCTATTTCTCATTGTGAAGATGAGCATAATTTCTCAAGGGGAGAGTTGGGTGATTTGTCTAATTCCCTCCCTACTTAGGTGCATATCGGGGCTTGAGGTTGACTGTAGTAAATTATATTACATTCAAACTCGCTGCTAGTCATAGAGCATGAGACAGTTTTGTTTGAATAATCCCAACCTGTTTGATTTTTAAAATCTTGTGTTTTTGATTCTATGGGGGGTATTTTGTGTTATATTTTTGTTTGCAAAAGTTTTCCACCTATGTGCAAATGCTTATTGTACAAACCAATATCAATTATGATAAATTCCAGAGTACACTCTAAAATGTAGGGGTACCTCTTGTAATCTCATGCTACACATACCTGCAAGTCAGATTACTTTTGTTAGGTAACTACAGAAAATTCCATTTGGTCTTAAGTCAGTGGCAAATGTGCAATTACAATTATCTAATCACATCATGCTGTCTCATAAACCATGGGCTCTTAAATACAAACATACGATAATATACTCCAAGGAAGAACCAATTTAATGTGAAATTTCAAGCACACCCTTACCATACTTAAGATATGAATTAATGAAGTGACAAAATGATTCGAGAGAAAAATTAAGATATAAAAGTGTCTGCTGTACTTATGTTCACAATTTCATTTCAGCATGAAAGGTGTCTCTGAAACCTGTGTGTGTTCCTTGCCTAACTGCTCACAACAACAATCAGTGAGACATTTTCAGCAGAGACACACTCACTGTCTCAACTCCACTCCACTCCACTCCACTCCACTCCATAGGGGGAACGTGCTGCCTCCTTCAAGTGCCTAGATTTGGAGGCATCATTTCTACTCCTGCTGCTGAGGTTCAAAGGCAACATTAGCATGAAGACAACAGAAGTGTTTATTACATGCTCACATGTGCTGTGAGCAGATGTGTAATAACCTTGACAACTGAGTCTCTGAGTCCAGTCAGAACTTTGATTTTTGAGATACAGGTCTTGAAACCCACACTGCATTATCACTTGTGTTACATGCCACCAATTGGCGACATTGCGAATTCTCCAATATTTCATTAGGGTCCTCAGTTATTGGATTGTGGAAAGGTGTGAGACTCACCTAGGTTTCCTAGGTCATCTCATGCTTCACAACTTCTGCTTTCCTCCCACACATCTCTGGCTCTCTTTCCTTCTCAGAATGCCAATAGCATTTCCAATTGTACTTAAATACCCAGACTGCAGCTTCTCACCTTTCAGACTCTGTCTCTGATCCTGATTGTAGTTTCATGCTACACATACCTGCAACTCAGCTGCCTGCATCCAGTTACCAGGATTCTCGCTGATGTAGGATTTCCCTGACACCAGTATGTTTGTGGGAGAACCGATCAGACGTGAGATATATGTTTGTGAATGTGTGACCTCACTTCCCCACAGAGCAGAGCACAATTATTACTCCATTCTCCCCATTACACTGCAGTCTTTGGGGGAAGTCAAATGGTTTCCCAAAACCTTTTTTCCAGTTGCTAATTACTAGGGCCAATTA
Organism: Dasyprocta punctata; assembly: GCA_004363535.1. Classification (NCBI taxonomy): domain Eukaryota; kingdom Metazoa; phylum Chordata; class Mammalia; order Rodentia; family Dasyproctidae; genus Dasyprocta; species Dasyprocta punctata. The sequence continues at coordinate 23,178 of RJWM01025977.1, read as the reverse complement.
CAACTGTCAAGTTACTCTCTCCTAAGAGAGAGTTGCAGATCTGGGAAACACTCTATTATCTTCTGACCCCTCAAGGCAGATGAGGACTGAGGCAAATGAGAACTCAGATGGAAAAGAGCAAGAAATACTGAGGTCCGACTTGGGGAGGGTGTCTCACTGTTTCCCCCTTTTCTCCCTCAGTGAGTTTGTTATTTGTGTACAACAATGCTACTTTTTCAGTGATGGCTTTGTATCCAGCCATTCTACTAAATCTGGTTATTAAACCTATAAGTCTTTTGGTGGAATTTTTGGGTCTTCTCTTTAGAGTAACACATCTTTAAACGATGATTATTTAACTTATTCCTTTTCTATTTGTATTCCTTATATGTGTTTCCCATGTCTACTTACTGTGGCCAATGTTTCCAAAGCTATATAAAATAGGAGTGATGCTAGTGGATATCCTTGTCTTGTTCCAGGTTTTAGAGTGATAGCTTTTGGTTTTGGATCATTTGGTTTGCTGTTGGCTGTTGGCTTGTCATAGATGACTTTTATTAGATGGAGATAAAGATGTGTATTCCAAATTTCTTTAGAGTTTTTATCATGAATGGTTGATGGACTTTGTCAAATGCTTTTACTACATCTACTGAGATGATCATGTGGTTTTTGTGATTGGCTCTATTGATATGTTTTATTATATTTATTGATTTGCATATATTGAATAATTCCTGCATGCCCGGTATGAATCCAAGTTGGTCATGGTGTAGAATCTTCTTGATGATTTGCTGCATTTTGTATCTTAATGAGAATTTTTCCATCTACATTTGTAGGTGATTGGCCTGTAGTTCTCCTTTTTTGGTTGAATCATTCTCTGGTTTTGCAATGCATGTAGTACTTGCTTCCAGGAAAGGGTTTCAGAGTATTGCTTGCTTTTCTATTTCATTAAAGTGCTTGAGAACTAATGGCATTAGAGCCTCTCTAAATTTCTCATAGAACTCAGGTCTATGGGCATTTTCAAATTCATAGACTGATAATGTTATTTTGAATTTTTATGTTTTCTTTATTCAGCTTTGGTAGCTGATATGTATCTAGCAATCAGTTCATTCCATCTGTGTTCTCTATTTTATTAGCATAAAGATTCTTGAAGTAAGTATTGATGATCACCTAGATTTCTTCAGAAAATATTTAGCTTCACCATTTTAATGTGAATTGAATGAATTTGAACCTTTTCTTTCCCTTTTTTTTGAAAAAGTTGCCTAAGCATTTATCAACTTTGTTTAATCTCTCAAAGAGTCAACTGTTCAATTCATTGATTCTTTGTGTTGTTTTTAAGTCTCCATTGCATTAATTGCTACTCTGAGCTTTATAATTTCCTCTATCATTCGAGCTTTGGACTTGACTAGTTCTTTTTCTACAAGTTTGAGATTTAACATTAAGTTGTTTATTTGAGTGCTGGAGTTGTTGGAGCCAAATACACGTGCAGGCCTGTGGAGTGATGTGGGCAAGACTGAATTGAGTGAGGAGTCAGGATGTGCCTTACAGTCAGGATGGGCCACAGCTGAGGACACCTGGAGACTTTCCTAATTCACATCATCTGTTGCTTGGAGGGGTCCTTAAACCCCTCCCAAGTTCCTGCTCAGGTGTCCTGTATTTTCCACTAAGCCCCTTCCATGTTCTGAATAAATACAGGCCACCCAGAGGCAGTCTGGGCTCAACCACCAGAGTTAAGAACTCTGCAGTGGGTCTTGGTGCTCCTGGAGCCCAAAGGCCCATACCGCTTGTTTCAGTTATTTGAGCCTTCACAGCACATTCATCTGGGAGGTTGGAGATCTAGGCATAGACCCGACTAGCTCAGATCCCCACCTTTGAACTCATTTTCTCTTTCTGATATGGGTGTTCACCGCTATTTATTTACCTCTTAGGACTCATTTCTTTGCATCCCATCAGTTCCAGTATATTTTATCTGCATTGTCATTTAGTCATAGATACCATATAAGTTCTTCCTTAATTTCATCTGTGACACTTTTGTTGTTCAGTTGGGTGTTATTTAATTTCCATGTATTTGTGGAACTTTATGGTTTCTCTTGCTGTGGGTTTCCACTTTCATTGCACTATGGTCAGATTATATGCATGGCATAATTTCATCTCATTGCACTGACTTAAGTATGTTTATGGGATCGTATGTGGTCTAAGCTGGAGAACATCCCATGTGCTCAGTGTGGTTTTAATTTACATCTCTGGAAATTGAACATTTAAAAACATTTATTTGTTTGCACTTCTTCATCTGAGAAGTATTATTCATCTCAGAAGCCCTTTTTGAGGATTGGTTCTATAAATTTTGGGGGAAATTTGATGTTTTTCAGATTTTATGTAGTTTAGATAGTCATCCTTTGTCTGAGGAACAGTTGCAAACATTTCTTTCCCACACTGTGGGTTTTCACTTGGTGCTGTAGGTGGTTTGTCTTTTAATGAGACAAGATCTTAATTGTTGATTCCTTGTGATAGCTCCTGTGAGATCAGGGTTAGGTTAAGAAAGTCTTGGGCCTGGAACTTAGCTCAGCGGTATAATTGCCTGCCTGGCAAGTGCGAGGTCGTGAGTTCGATCCCCAGTACAAAAAACAAAAACAAGGATGTCTTTGTTGATGTCAGTGTTTCCGAGAGTTCTACCTTCTAGCAGATTTAGTGTTTCTGTATTAATATTTCAATCTTTGATCCACTTTGATTTTAGTTTAGTGACTACTGCAAGGTATGGGTCTAGCTTTAATCTTTGGCTTGCAGAAATCTAGTTTTTTCAGAGTCGTGTATTAAAGAAGCTGTCTTTCTTCCAGTGGATGCGTTTGGCTCCTTTGTCAAAGGTCAGGTGAGGTGGCTGAGTGCGTTTGGAGTTGCATCTGCATGTTCTGTTCTGTTACAGTGATCCTCGTGTCTGTTTTTTTTTTTTTTTGGCCTGTGCCACACTGATTTTCTCACAGTGGCTTTGTAGTATAATTACAATTTTAGGTCAAGGATTATGATTTCTCCTGCCTTGCCTTTCTTGCTTAGGCTTGCTTTTGTAATCCTAGGTCTCTCATGGTTCCAAAAGAATTTTAGGAATATTTTCTCTAGTTCTTTAAAGTATGCTAAAGGTATTTTGATTGGGATTGTATTAAATCTGTATAACAGTTTTGGCAATATGGCCAGTTTCACCATGTTGGTTTTTCCTATCCTTGAGCAGGGAATATCCTTCCATTTTTTGATATCCTGTTTGATCTCCTTTTTCAGAGTACTATAACTTTCAATGTATAGATCATTAGTTTGCTTTGTTATTTTGTTTCCTGAGTATTTAATCTTTTTTTCAGATGGTACTGTAAAGGCTGTGTTTTTCCTAATTTCTCCCTCTGTGAGTTTGTTGTTTGTATACAGGAATGCTATTGATTTTTGAGTGTTGATTTTGTATACGTACACTACTGAATTTGCTTATTAAATCTAGAAATAATTTTTTTCTGCTAACCAAGCATTGTCTTTAATGAAAACCAACCAAGATGAGACAGCCACAGAAGAGTCAGCTATCGGAGCTACGTTTCTCCTGTAGAACCTTTCTTCAGTGATCTCGGGATACGTGGAAATCAAGTCACTACTGCTGATGGCACGGGTTGAAGGTGCTGTCAGGAGCTAGTAGACCTGTTGGCTGGATGCACTAGATTCTGTGAGGCCCTTGGAGCTGAGGAGCCCCTGTGTAGACATACTGGCATCAAACACTTCTAGCCTTTGATTGTTACCAGAATTTCCCAGAAGAAGAGATGTTCTTTTTCATCAAGCATAAGTTTCCATTTCACCACCAGTTTTGTGTCAGGGCATTCACTGTTTACTGGCAATTTATTGAGGTAGCTATAGGTCTTGTCTTTTTGGATGGGGCAGCTGATTGCACTCTTACAACCATCAGGCTCAGGAATGCGAAAGGGGTTGGAGACCTTGAACATGATACCATGTGTGAGGGCTGTGCCATTTGTAGATTGAGTTGCTGGTAAAGGTCACATTGACACCATAGGTCTACCCTTCATTCAGTTCAGACGGTTGGGTGGGACATGGGCTCACATTCACCTCCTTTATAATTCCAACCTTAGAACCACAGTTCTTGTAAACTACCGACTGAGCCTGCCTGGAGGCCATGCACACCAGAAGCAGGAAGTTGGCAGCTGCCAGGAAATGCATGGTGCACAGTGAGGATCCAAACCCTAGGAAGCAAATCTAGAAATCTTTTGGTGGCGTTTTTGAGGTCTTCCCTGTAGAGTGTCACGTCATCTGCAAATAATGATAGTTGAACTTTTTCCTTTCTTATTCTGATTCCTTTTTCTTTCTCTTGTCTAATTGCTATGGCCAATTTTCCAGAAATATATTGATTAGGAGTGGTGATAGTTGACATCCTTGTCTTATTCCTGGTTTTAGAGTGAAAGCTTTTAGTTTTTGACCATGAATGTGATGTTGGCTGTTGGTTTTGTCAAAGATGGCTTTTATCAGATTGAAGTAAAGACCATCTATTCCAACATGGCCTACGCTATCATGAATGGGTTTTAGACTTTGGAAATGCTTTTTTTCTGCATCTATTGAGATGAACATGTGATCTTTGTTTTTGGCTCTGTTATTATGGTGTATTACATTTTTTGATTTGTGTATGATGAGGCATCCCTGCAACCCTTGGATGACTCCTGTTTGGTCATGGTGTATAATTTTCTCGATGATTTGCTGCACTGTTTGCCAGTATCTTATTGAGAATTTTTGCAGCCATGTTAATTAAGGAGATTGGCTTTTGTTGCTTTTTGGTTGGAATTTTCTGTGGTTTTGGAATGAGGTTAAATCTTGCTTCCAGAAATGGGTTTGTAGCTATTGGTTTCCTTTAAATTTTCTTAAAGATTTTCAGCATTAGTGGCATTAGTTTTTCTCTAAATACCTTGTAGAATTCAACAGTGAATCCCTCAGGCTCTGGGCTTTTCTTCATTGGTAAATTTTTAAAAACATTTTCAATCTCATGGACATACAGGGTCATTCAGAAGTTTTATATCTTCTTGATTTAGTTTTGAAAATTCAATTGTGTGTAGGGATCTGTCCATTTCTTATGTGTTTGCATTTCATTAGAATATAGATTCTTGTAGTTGGTGTTGATGATCTTCTGGAGTTTTGTAGCATTCATTGTGAGTTTCCCCTTTTTATTCCTAATTGCTCGAATTTGTGCTTTTTCTTTCTTCTTCTTGATGGGGTCAGCTGATGGTTCATCAATTTTATTTATTCTTTCAAAGAACCACTGTCTTAATTCATTGATTCTTTGTATTATTTCCTTAATTTTGATTCCATTAATTTCTGCTCTTACCTTCATAATTTGTTCCCTTGTACGAGATTTTGGTTTGATTTCTTCTTCTTTTTTCTAGAAGATTGAGGTTCAATATTAAGTCATTTGTTTGAGCTCATTCTGTTTTCCTGATTTGAGAGTTCATAGCTGTCAATTTCCCTTATAGGACTGCTATCACTGTGTCCCATTTGTTCTGCTATGTTGTATCGGCATCATTTTTCAACTGTATATATTGTATAATTTTACTTTTAATTTCCTCTGTACCTCATTGATTGGCACATGTTGTTTAACTTCCATATTTTTATGTAGTTTTTATGATTTCTTTTGTCATTGATTTCGTTTTATTGCACTGTGGTCAGGTAGTATGCATGGGATGATTTCAACTGTTGTACATTTACTTAAACATATTTTGTGGGGTAATATGTATTCTATTTTGGAGTCAACCCATGGGAAGCTGATAAGAATGTGCATTCTGATTTTTTGGGGTGCAACACTTTTCAGACATCTACAAGTCCATCTGTTCACAGGCTTGGTTTAATTCTATTTCTTTGTTGGTTTTTTGCCCAGTTCTTGTATCTATTTGTGACAGTAGAGTATTAAAGTATTCCTGTACAATTTTGTCCGTGCTTATTTGGTTTTTCATGTTTGTTAATATTTGTTTTATGTAGTTGGGGGCACTGGTGTTTGGTGCATACATATTTCTGATTGATACTGCTTCCTCTTGGGGTTTTTCCTTAGCAAATATGTAGTGGCCTTGCTTGTTTCTCTTGGTCAGTTTTGGCTCAAAGTTTACATTGTCTGTAGACAGAGTAGCTACTCCTACTTTTTTCTGGGTTCTTGTGGCATGCAAGATTATTTTCCATCCTTTGATTTTTAGTCCGTGAATTTATTTTTGGGGTAAAGGTGCTTCTTGAATGCAGCACTTTTTTTATTTTATGGAAAGATAGTAAAACAAAATGTCCTAGCAGAGAATAACAATAGTCAATACATTACATGTTGATACCTTTAAAGTAGTTGATTAGGGTAGAAAATAAGGGAATAAAAATTTCTCCCATTGATATTAGCAGAAACCTGTGTCTTTAGTGAACTAAGAGATGCTAATTGTATAACTGACTTTCATTTTCCTTGTTTTCCCTACTGTGCTTTTCCCTTTCACCCAACCTTGTTCCTTTTTCCTTTTGATCAATTTTTTTCCATTTCAAAATATCTACTGTATATTTTAGAACTTATTTATTCTTCTAGTTTCTCATGCCAGGGGGACAATATGATATTAAAATAAGTGAGAGTGATTTAATTCACTTATGAGTATGGTTTCAAGTTGCATCCAGTTACCGATAAAAGTCTCAAAATTATCCTTCATTATACTCTATTGTATAAAAATTCACATTTCAAAAATCCATTTTTGTTTGATGGGGATTTGGTTTGTTTCCAGATTTAGCTATTACAAATTAGAGGGACAATTCACTCATGAAAACATGATTAAGTTTGGAGAGAGAAATTGAGAATTGTGGGAAGGAATATGAATACCTTAGAACAAAGATATAGGTATAAGATTAAAAAAAGGAAAAGGAATGGGAACCAGAGCAAAAGCCATTAAAAAATGAATAAAGATAAAATGAAATAAGAAAACAAATTCCTCTAGTGTCTACCAAGAGTGCAAAACTACTGAGTAACGCTGCCACTCTTTCAGTAGGGCTCGTGCTGGATTTGAGGCTGATCTTGGTCTTCAGATGTAGGTTCCTGAGTCCAGAGTCTTCTGCCCCTTAAAGGCCTTCCACTCCTTACCCTATTTCTTTTGGTGGCGTCTCTGTTGCCAGAAGGAGAGGGGCTGTTCTCAGTCCCAAGCATCTTTGGCTCCCCCTGGTGCATGCTCACCTTTCCGTGTTCCTCTTTCACTGGCAAGTCTTTGTCCTCTCAGGTCATTTGTTGTAGGGTGAGGTGGGATGCTGCGGCATGCTGTTGTCCTCTGCTCTGCTGTTGCAGTCCAAGGCTGCTCAGTCCCAATCCTTATTCCTCTCTTTGGTGGGGTGCTAATTTCCCATTCATTGCTTTACAAGTTCCACTGCCACCATCACCCATCTGTCCTGTAGTCTGTCACTTCCTCAGGTGAGAAGTGGGGTGCTGTGGGGTGACTGTGCTCCCTCCACAGGAGTGTGAGGACAGCTTGGGGCTGCATAGTCCTGAGGTGGAGGGCTGATTAATTCCCCTGTGCCTCTCTAATCACAGGTCATAGGGGCTGCATCAGCTGTAACATTTACTCTGCACCTCTCTAGTCTTTAATCTTGCTCCTGGTGGCTTCAGTTAGTGCTCTGGTGCACAGAAGGAATGGCAAGAAAAGAGAAAAAGAAAAGAGAAGGGGATAGAAAAGGCAAGAAAAAATAAAAGAGAAAAACAGGCCAATCATCAGTGAGGGAGCAGTTAGTTCATGGTGGCGGAATTTAATGCTGGACTGTAGTGTCTTACGTTTGGAGGTAGGCAGAAGAGGCAGGGTGCCTTATAACCCAAGTATATCCTATATGGTTTGATTTAGCCCCATCATTTTAGTATGTACTTTTCTTTTTTTTTTTCTTTTAAGATTCCAATTATGGCAGGCAATCATTCTGGTCTGATGACCCACCGGAAGCTGTGTTGTCTGGCTGGCCATTTTATTAAGTCCTTAATCTACGTTTTGCTTGTTCTATTAGTGTTTTATGTCAGATTGATTTTACACTTCAGTGTGTATGTCTCTCCTCTTTCTTCTAATTCTTGTGTTTTAGTTGAATTTATCTGAGTAACTCTGAACATTAGGCTCCTCCTCTATTCAGCCATGTTGTCTCTGAGTGCAGCATATCACTGGATTTTGTTTCTCGATGTATTTTGCCAGTCTGTTTTCACTGATTGCTGAGTTGACACCATTTACAATGATGGTTATAACTGATATGCATTGATCATCTTTTTTCATAGTATTTCCCTGTTGTGAGTTCCCTGTCTTTCTTCTCTATTTAATTGCTTGCCCTACATGGCATTCATGTATTTGTGGTCTTTTTTATTTCTTTTTAATATATCCTTCAAAGCATCGTGTGGAACTGATTCGGTGGCCATAAATCTCTTCCCTTGTTCTTTGTCGTGCAAGTATCTTGTTTCTTCATTAGTTTTGTGCTTCTGCCTCTCAGCCCGAAAGAGAAAGAGAAAGAGGAATCTCTCACCTGTCTCCTTCCCTGTGCAGGCTCCTGACTTCAGGGAGATAGACACAGGCGCCATGGTGATTTGGAAGGGTGGGGAGACAGATAAACACGGATGACCGAGGGACTGACTTTCCCGCAGCATGGGAATGACCGCTTCTCTCTGTTTTCAGTGACAGTGCAGGCTTCAGTGTTCTGCATCTGAGAACTTTTCTCGATTCCAAATTCCCAGCAACAATGAAAAGTTTCTTGTCCGCAGTGAGCATTTCCAAGAAGCAGAGGAGTATGTGGTGGAGGTGCTCACTTTTCACCCTCCCTGGCTGGACTGCTATCTAAAGGGGCAGCCGGAGAAGCTGGGGTGGTGGCACACACTTTTAATCCCAGTACTCAGGAGGCTGAGGTAGGAGAAGCATTGTGAGTTTGAGGCCAGCTGGGGCTACAACGTGAGTGCAAGGCCGGCCTGAGCTGCATAGAGTGACTCTGTCTCAAAAAACTAGGGCCAGGAGTTTGGCTCAGTGGTTTAAGTGCCTGTCTGGCAGGTGTGAGGTTGTGAGTTTGATCCCCGGTGCCATAAAGTAAACAAACAAACAAACAAAAAAGAAAGGGGGCAGCCAGGAAAGTGGAGGCCACATGTGAGTGAGGGACAGGGAAGCGGCCGGGCCCCAGTGGATCCTGAACACTGTGGGAAGTTGTTCATCACCAAAACCTTGTCCTCTGCTTTTCCAGTCTGCAGGGCTCTGTTTTCGATGGTGTAATTTGAGGTACGGAGAAAGACCAGAGTGTGCTAAGGAGTGTGAAATGAATAGCATGATGCCTGCTGGATGTGGTGGTGCACGCTTTTAATCCCAGCACTAGGAAGGATGAGGCAGGGGGATCACTGTGAGTTTGAGAACAGCCTGGGCTACAAAGTTAGTTCAACGCCAGCCTGAACTGCATAGTGAGACCCTGCCTCAAAAACTAGGGACAGGGATTTAGCTTAGTGGCTTAAGTGCCCTCCTGGCAGGCGTGAGTTTGTGAGTTCGATCTCCGGTAAAAAAAAAAGAAAAGAAAAGAAAAGAAAAGAAAAGAAAAGAAAAGAAAAGAAAAGAACATGATGCCAAGAACTGACACTAAATCCATGAGGGGCCACTTGTGTGTCTCTATACAAACTAACTGGAAGCTGCAGATGAAATGCCAGAGAACAAATACTGGTGTCTCACAATTCTTCTAAGATTTAATACTTTGCAGCAGGCATTATTTAGGGTCATTCATCATAGAGTATAAAAAGTATAATACAGCACTTTTATAGGTAAATTACATACAGAGTCCAAAATCAAACGTACCCGTTAGGAAAAAAACTTGCATAAATATTTTAATACAAGTTAACTTTGTCTCTACAATGGCAAGAGGTGTTCAAAGTGGTGGCCATTAACTTCCAGACATTTATTATTTCAGTAAACTGCTGAAATGTATATACATTGTTTGTTGCAACATATTGGATATATATATATATATATATATATATATATACACACACACACATATACATATATATGTATATATATATAGTGACAAAAATAATATATGTACTATATATTACTACCAAAACTGAAAATTTCTTCTTTTGATATCTGGCAGTTGTGGCTCCTATGCTCTCATGGACTGTGTTTGTTTGAGGCCTCTATGTACCAGTGTCTGCTCCTCCAGGCCTGCAGTTGCCCAGGAATTCTTGTCCACTCACCAGTGCTCCCCAGGGCGTTCAGTGTGGTACCTCTGATTTAATGTTTCGAGTCTTATGTTGGTGGAGCTACCAAGTAATCCAGCCATAGGGTACTGGAAATACCTGACATCACAGGATAGGATGGCAAATGACAGGGCTCTGTTCTGCATGTCTACATGACATTTTGTATCCAAATACTCCTCAATTTGTTTCAGTGATGATCACAGAGATTAGAGCTCTAAAGGCATTATGCTAATACGCTTCTCTCCTGTTCTCTGTAACTGCAGTGACTCAGAGCCCAGGAAGTCAGAACGCACTCAAGCTCTGCCTGAAAACTTGGGTGGCCTCAGAATTCAGACCTGGCCAACTACGTGCGAGCAGAAAACCACGATTTCTTTCACGAGATCGCTTTTTATCTAGATCAGCAGAATTTACCCAGGTGTCAGGAGCATCTCTTGATGAAGAGAGTGAAGGCCAGAATTCAGGTTGAGGGAACCCGATGAGGGAAGGTATTTATTTATGCACAGTTTGGTCACGGAAGTTCTGAGGGTCCTTCATGCTCAGCTTCTGCAGGAGAACGTATCCTATTTTGTTTAAGATGAGTGGTTTTGAGATGTTCCCATGGAGTGTGATCCACAAACCTTCTGAAGGGGAGTGTGTTGCCTGGGTTGTGCTGAGAGAAGGATGAGGAGATGGCGGGAGTCCATCAGGCAGAGCTGCAGCAGGTGGATTCCGAAGCAGCACAAGAGACTAGAATTTTACTAGTGCATTTACATTAGAAGATGAGGCGAAGCATTTTTATGCCCATAATCAGTGAAGCAGAAAGAGTTAGGGTAAATATATATATATATATATATATATATATATATATATATATATATATATCACTTTGAAACTAAAAAGAACACTGCTGAATGTATTCGTTATTGAGAAAGAACAATTAATACTCATATGATTAGATCAATCTAGCATGTCTATATCTGATAATGTAAGAAACCATTTTAAAGACAACGATGCGCAATATTGCAACCATTGTCAAGCTCCTACCTACCGGTTGTGTAAACCTGCAATGTTGTGTATTTACTCTAGTCGTTTGCTTGTCTCTTTTGCTTGTTGTTTTTACTATATATGTCGTCTTTTTTTGTTGTTGTTGTTGTTTTTGTTTGTTTTGTTTTTCTTTGCTCATATAAAATAAAAAAATCACTTTGACTAAATATATAGAAATACTAAATACATAAAAATTAAAAACATGTGTTTTGCTCAGCAAAGACATTTCTAAATCCTAATACATTGGTCCACATTCAGGATTCAATCAGCACAAACACATCTGTGTAGCAGCATTAACAGTATGTTCATTTTCCTTCATGGACTAATTTTGCATAATTACACCTTAATAAATGTAACAATCCTACTGTCTATATTACGAATTTAGGCTGGGCTTGGAAGTGCATACCTAATCCCAGCAGTCTGGCAGGGTGAGACAGGAGGATGACAGATTTGAGCCCAGATTAGGAAAGAATAACTTAGTGAGATCCCATGCCAAAATATGAATAAATGAATAAATAAATAAATGTATGTCTAGGGATATAAATGGGCTAAGATAATTGGTCCCATCTTTGGGCTCTTTTCTCTTATGTCCCACCATTGAAAAGGATACCCAGGCCCTACACAGAATCCTGGGAGATTTCCTGGGACACATCATAAGTTTCTGTCTCCAACTTGGCCATTTGGAATCTCTGGCCAAAGAGAGCAGCCTCCACCTAGCAGATTGCCTTGGAATCTGGACATAGGTTTGACACAACTGACAAATAACATTTAAAAGGGATGACTAGCTTGCTAATGGGCTTTGTTCAATCAGCATCCTGAGCAGTGGAGCTCTCGTGACTGTCCAGTCAACATTTCCCCTCTGCAAGAAGAAACCTGTACTTCACGACCGAGGAGGAGAGGAAGGTTCGCAAGTCAGACTTGTCAGACAGAGGTGGTGGATTTGAGAATCAGTCCTGACTGGACTTCAAAACAGCTGGTAAGAATAAATTGTTGCTGTGGCCTGACGCTAATCCACTGGTGCTACAGGGCCCTCACCTATGAGATATCTTTAATTGTCTCTTCTGTGTGTTAAGCTGGAAACTAGTAGTTTCCACTGGGCTTGTTCTCCCTGTATGTTATCTCTTTATACTCCAATGCAATTTGGAATATCTCCTTTTTCCTCAGAATATAGACATTAACTTTTTCTTGTTTCCTATTTTAAAGATGTTGGCTTTAACTGTACCAACTAGACAGCCTTCCAAGGCCAGAGTTTTGGTAGGAAGTCACTAATTCCCAGAGTTGGGCAGTCTTGAAATATATTCTGACCTTACCACAACCTGTCTAAAATTCATATTTGCCAGATAGCAAGCTGCACAGGATTCATCCATCTTTTCAGGAAATCCCCAAATGGCAGAACTTCATGTATTTTTAAATTTCAATTCATATATATTCTAGTTACATCATTATGAAATTTCACATTAGGTAATATGAATAACACATAAAATATACACATTTCACATGTAGATAATGTGAAATTTTACAACTACTCACAAAACATTTCATTAAGAAATCTAAACTGTCAAGTGCAGAAGTATAGATGGTGAATGTAGACAGGATATGTGATTTTATTGTACTAAACTAACAGTGGGCCAAGGGCATAGAATACAAAGATTACTAAGTTAGCAAAATGAAGCACAGAGAGTTCAAGTCTTAGTTCATTTTGAGGTAACACTGGCCAAGAAAGCAAGGCGAGGTCTCAGTTTGTTTTTGCTCCTCGTGGCTTTCCTGTTTTTCCAAGCCTATTTGATGAAGAAACTGTGCATGGCATTAGTATGAGGACTTGGGACCCTCCTTGAGGCTAAGATAATTCTTCACATGCGCATGTATTTCTAAGCTATTTGTTCAGTTCCATTACCTATTTTTCTATCTTTTCAATTTCTCTTCATATTTAATTGATAGATAATAATCATGCATCTCAGTGGGTTACAGGATTATCTTATATTCATGTACAGTGTAATGGTAAACTCTGGTAGTAAGCATGTCAAAACTCTCAGACTTTTATCACTTCTTCACAAATATGACATCCAATTATTCATTCTTCTAGGAATATTAAGTTATAGGACCCAATGCTGTTGACTCTCTTTTGTGTGACTGAACACTGGAAATTTTTCCTCTTGCCTACTGATTCTCTTTCTTTGTATTAATTATCCCTCCCTGACCTCTATTAAACATTTTTTTATGTGTACTTGTCTGCACTCAGGATTTAAAGATTCCCCACACCACTGATGTTATACAGTGGTGGCTTCCTGAGTCTGGTTCATTTCACTTGACTTTCGAATTCCAGTCTTCTTCATATTGCTACAAGTCACAGAGTTTCATTTTTAAAGGATCAGTAATATTCCTTTATTCATGTGGTCACATTTTTCTAAACTGTTCTTTTTTTTTTTGCTGGAAACATAATTTTTTCCTGTTTTGGATTTTGTTAATGACAATGTATTAACCTTTAGGGCAAATGTTATTCCAAAGATCTGACTTCATATCCTTTGGAGATATATACACACACTGGGAAGGCTAGATGAATAGGTTGTTCTACTTTAATTTTTGGAAGAACTTATGCACTATTTTAGCTAGACACTGTTCTAACTTATATTTCCATCAACACTGCAACATTGTGTGAATTCCCTCTTCACATCTTCACCAGCATTTGTTAACTTTCCCCCACTAGCCATTCTAATTTGAATGAAGACATACTTCATTGTGGTTTCCAACGGTATCTCCATGATTAGGGATGTAGAGTATGTTTCACATAACTAATGGTGACTTTCATAACTTACTTGGAAGAAACATCTGCTTGGACCTTTGTTCGTTTCAAACTTCCATTATTATTTATTATTATTATTACTACTATTATTATTATTATTACTATTATTATTCTCTTGCTTCTCTGATGATTTGTTTTCTTGTATATTCTAGGTGATATTCCCTGAGGTGACTGTCTTTCAAGTGTTTTCTCTTTTTCTAAAAATTTCTTCTTTGCTCTGTTTATTGTTTCTTCTGTGTTACAGTGGCTCTGATTTCCAGGTTGATAGAGACATGTTGTTTACCATTGCTTTTGTTGTATGTTCAATTACATTCCTCTCCTAAAATTCTTGCCCAGATAAATGAAATGAAATATTTCCTCTATGTTTTCTTCTAGTAATTATATAATTTTTCGCTTTACATGCAAGTGTTTACTTCACTCTGAGTAATTTTATATGTGGCATGAGGCAGTGGTCCAATCTGTTTCTTCTACTAGTAGACATCATATTTTCCCAGAAGCATTTATTGATGAGAGTGTCCTAGCTTAAATTCATATTCTTGGTAAATTTGTCTAAAGTCACTGGCTGTAAGGATGTTTTGTCCTGAGACTTCTATTAGAATCCACAAATATATATGTGTATATTTTAAGGCCACTTACACAATCTTGGTTACTTTTACTTTATGATCAGTGGCTGTGTCTCCTCCAGCTGTATTAAGTAAGAGTGAACATGTTTATTTCTCTCTATGGCTAAAATAGTTAGTGAAACAGTTCTTAATATTTTGACCAACATTTTAAAGATCATGGAAACATTGTTAGTTCCACTGGACTAATGTTGTTCTACGTGCTTTTTGCTTTCAATAAGCAAAAACAACCTTGTATCAACAGAGAGAGGGAAGACTTTTATTAGTCAGCATTTTCATTGCTGGAAAAAGTACTTTATACACACAAATTATTGTAGAAATGTTTCTCCTTGGCTCAGCATTTGAGAGTTTTCATAGTGTGATGGGCTGGCTCCAAGATCAGAAGATGATGGTAAAAGGACACTGTAGAGCAAAGGTTCTCAGATTATGTCAGCAGAGAAGCAGAGAGACAAAGGAGCAGTCCAAAGGAGTGGCCCGACCAGATATTGTCCCCGCAGTCTCCTCATGACCTGCCCAGACACACAGGCCAGTGTGTTTTACTACTCTCCTTGGTGACTCTCAAGCCAGTTCAATTAACAATATTAACCATCACACAAGTCTTACTTTCTTTGCAGTCATCAACAAGTTCGATGATTTTCAGGAATGGAAGTCTGGCTTAACGTTAGAAAGTCAAATCAGTTCATTCAAAACTCTACCAGAGTAATGAATAAATAATATATAATGCTCTTAAAAATTCGAGGAACTGCTTGACAAAACACAACATTAATTCAAGTTCCAAGTCAGCATCAAATAGATATATAAAGGAGTTTTTGTTTGATAAATAAACATAAACTAGTGAAACAAATAGGAAGCATAACAAGCACAGCAGACATTGTAATCATGAACTAAAATACATTCAAATGGTACCAGAGACCTAGAGATGGAAAGAAGGAGGAAGGAGTGAAGGGAAAGGGAATAAAAGGAACGAATATGTTCAGTATATATATCTACTCCTGAAGGTGACTGTAAACAGCATGTATTGCAAACACAGACTAATGAAAAAATTTTAAAAATAGTACATGCATATCATTATCACACTAAATATTATTGGGTAAAAATATGTCTTTTAAAAACAGTATTGTTATATTTCTTTAAATCTAGACATAATGGGAACTTAAGAGCATAGAAAATTGAGGAAACTTAGTTATCATTTTCTATAAAAAATGCTCACTCACAAAAGTGTAATCTCATTGTAAACCAAACATACCCCAAGATATATAAAGCAAAGATTTCAAGAATCTAAGTATGAATATTATAATTGAGTAATGAGAAATTGTAATATTCTTTTTCAATAACATTAAATAGCCAAAAAAGCATCAAGACACATAATTTACAAGATTTTGTTCTAAGAATAGTCATGGAATATTAATGTTACATTTGAATAATTAGAATGCTCTGTTTTCCGTGGATTGTTTTTCATTTACCCATATATAGCATCCTTCTTTGCCTCTTTGGATAATTTTGCTTTAACATTGCCGTTTTTGGGGTTAAGTACAGCTACTACCACTTGACTTTGGATACAAGACAGAAAACCCGCCTGGCTATGAGTAGCACCAAACAAAAGGCTAGCAACCTGAATGGAAAAAAAGGGAAAGAAAGGAGCTTCTCTTCACATTATTTATGATTTTATGAAGGGATGCACTATAGAGTAATTTGCAAAAAAGAACCATTTATAACTACTCACTATCCTTGGAGATTTTTTTAAAAAATATTTTACCATGTCTTTTACAGGAGAAGAGGTCCGTTCTCTATGTCAATGAGATGAAACGGGGCTCTTAATGTCTCATCACATCAACATGATTTTTATTTTCAAGGAATAATGTGGGAATGCAGAATTTAAACATTTTTATTTGTGAGTGATTTCCTTAGTATCATTTGGAGCTTAGCTTTAAGTTTGATTGCTTCACAAAGAGGTAGTGTACACTGGTTTTTTTTCTCAAAACAAAGATTTTGTCTTTCAAATAACATAACCTTTTAATAAAATACATGTTATAATGTCATGTTCCTGTATATTTGTGCTTCTTTTGTACAAAACGACATAAACATTTTGCTGTTTTTTTTTTTTACCACACACACCACTCATTCTTGTTTTATGTTAGTATTTATACAATTTCATTCTCATGAGTGTGGTCCTAATTTTGGTCGCGTTTTCCCCTATAGTGTGTCCTGTAATTTAAAATCTAACACACATGCATAGAATTACACAAAACATATTTTGCCACTTGAAAGTTTTGAAAACTGAGTATGTTTTAGTTACTGGCTTAGTCAATAAGGGGAATATTTGTAACTCCCTAGAATGCTCCAATTTATTTCTTAGAATAAATATGTATTTCAAACTATTCTGTTTAACCTCTTTATTTCTCCCAAGATGTGCTATATATACTATAATGCTGAGAATAAGTATTACTTTTGATCAACAATTATATCTCACCAAGTCTTTGATGATTTCCATGGTTATCTGGCTAAATCCAGCAAATACGTTGAAAATACATCAGTACAAAGCCAAGTGGTTTAATTTGCTCTTTGATTCTGAAACCTGTAAACCCTCAGATATTACTCAATACAGGAAACTTTAGTGACCATTCACTTCATTTTCTCTTTAATTCTTCCCAATTGTTTGATATTTCTTTTAATCTTTCTTTGAAGGTGTGATATAGCAACAATACAGATTAAGTAAATAAGTATACTCAGCGTCAAAAGACATGAAAGTTAGATGATATAAATTGAGTCGTTGTGAAAATACTACAAAGCCACACATAATCTTACATAAATTTGCCTAGTTTTGGTTAGAGCTTTGCATGTTGATTGTAGTATAAAAACAAGTTAGTTCCAATTGACGAAGTGTCAAGGAAATCTCCATATTGATAATTAAGATTTGAACTTTCAACCTAGAGCCCTTTAAACATTCATGTTGAAAATACTTTTTTCACTCTCATTTAGGAAAGACAGTTTGTCTTGAAATAATTCTTCTTTTTTTTCGGTTTCATGTATCCAGGTCATTGATATTTCATCTCCTCTGTCCTGAAAGGCATTTTTTCTTTCTGCTGGTGTCTGCTTTCACTATTCCAGTAGTACTCTTAGTCTTTAATTACATCACCTGTACAAGTTTTCCCTGTTACTTGTGCTTTCTTTTCTCATGTTATTCAGTGTAAGAAAACAAACAGGCCAAATTAAAAATCTGCAAAGGACACAGACGTTTCTCAAAGAAAGATGCAATTGGCAACCGTTATATGAAAGGAATGTTCTCTCTCTCTCTCTGTCTCTCTGTCTCTCTGTCTCTCTGTCTCTCTGTCTCTCTCTCTCTCTCTCCCCCTCTCTCCCCTTCCATCTCTCTGTGTCTCTGTCTCTCTTTTTGTTTCCATGAATTGAACCCAGGACCTCATGCTTGCCACGTGGGTGCTATGCCACCGAGCTGTATCCTCAACATGAAGAGAATGTTCAAAGGAAGAGACAGAAAGAATAAGTAACTCAATTCAATAATCATCAGGAAAATGTAAACTAAACCCATGACTAAACATGACATTGCTCACAGGCTCCACTTCTGCACTGGGAGACATGATTGCGGCACATTCTTTGTACTCTTTGTCACAGTGTTCTTTGTCGTTAGTGCACGTCTTAAGAAATATTTAGTTTCATAGCAGAAATCTAAACATGCTATACATTTTGTATGCTATCTGGAATTATAGACATTAATACAAATTGTATGAACACGAGTAAATCATTATAAGTGACCTGTGCATGAATGACAAATGATATCCTTACTGTCTGAATGATATTTATATTATTTACTTAACTCAGAACTCTACTTCCTCTCAAGTCTATGATTGGATCCTTGCAAATTAGAACACAGCACACTACTTTAGTTTCTGTTAAGTCAGTTTTTTCATATCCTCTTTATGTTGCACACACCGTTTAGCTTACAGGCACTAAACTAAATAGTGTACACACTATTTTATTGCTATTAATATATTCATTGTAAGTTGTATTTTTATAATAGTATGATGCTCTTGCTTCTTGTATACAGACTTTGTACTATATTTTTATTTATGTATATGAAGGAACCTTTCTAAGGTAGTCATTTGTATGTGTTTCATTCATCGCTGGGTGTGGCTATCTGTCCTTCTATGCTAGTGAAAAACTCGGTGTGCATATTTAATACACTTAGGTCTTTGTAGGTGGATAGATGAATTCATGAACGTGGTGTTCATGTTTCTGTGTGTATATGTTAGTATAAATGCATATGTTCATCCAAACTTCTGAAACAAAAGAGTTAATACAGACAACACAGAACAGTGTCAAAGACAGTGTGGGGAAGGAGTAAGAAAACAGGAAAAAGAAAAGCAGGTGGAAAAATAGAGCTCTCAGAGGGAGCAGTTTGTGAGGGAGGTAAACAGCCACCCAGAGAGAAAGGAGAACTGAGTACATATGGGACATAGAGGAAAGAAAAATAGTGAAAGGAAAATGTAAAGGAAGCTATTATGTGTAGAGAGAACAATATGGAAAGGGTACAGAGGAAAAAATTAGAGCAAAAAGAAATGCTGTCACAAAAACAAAAGGTGAAAGAGTTAGTCTCCAACTAGACCTGACTTAAAAAATGCTTAAGAGAGATATTTGAACTAAAATAAAGAGACAATAACTACTAGCAGGAAAGCTGTGATAGTGTGTACTTCAGTGCTGAAGGTAGATATATACTCAAATGCATAATATTCTAATAATGTCATGGTTCTTTGTGCATCACATGAAAACCTGTCTTCCAGTTTCATCTCCAATGTGTCAGTTCAGTAATCTATTCCTTCCAGTCCTTTTGTTCTTGTGCCTTCATCCAATGATCTTGATGGAAGACCTCCAAATGATATAGAGGAAAGAAAATTCCAACCTACTAGATGCCCAATACGAGTCCATGTTCTCCAAAATCAAAGAATGAATTTTAGAAACACGGCAGGTTAAGAACAGAATATATTTATTGGGAGAAAGAAAGCTTCTGTCTGAGACAGAGACAGAAGCGGTCCCAACTGGGTTGCCCTGTAACCACAGACTTTAAGCTTATGATACTTGTCAATTTCTCTTGGAAATGCACAGAGTCGTGAGCTTATGCAGGTCCTGTTCACATGCGTGATCATAAAGAGTCCGTCCATGACTTGGCCTTCTTTGTAAAATCCAGCTCTCTCTTACGTGAGCACAGACATAAAGAAAACCACAACTCCTTGTGTCTAAAAAAGAATTTGCTTTAACAAAAAAGCTTCAGTGGGACCTATGAACTTTCTAAAAATTAGTTTAGTATGGCACAGAGGCTCCTTCTGACACTAAATTGGATCAGGACCTTGGCCCTTTTTACTCCCTCTGTATCGTTCCTCAGCTCTTTTCTCTTCTCTACTCCCCAGTGTATATTTTCCTCCAGTGTGTTACAGGTAAATATGCTTCCTCAGTGTATATCTTCCTCTAAGCACCTTGTCTGTCTTTCTCTGGAGAGCAGGTTAGCCTTCCTTTAGCATTTCTGTATCTGGATGTTGTTCATGCAGCTAATTGATGTCACTTGTAAAGAACCCAAACAAAAGACTATATAGTCTTTTAAGGAAATTTCTGCTGAACTTGTCCAAAACTGCCATGCACTGAGACATCTTTGGTTTCTTGTACAGTAAACAAATTGAATGGAAGGTTGTAAGTGGGGTTGTCTCTATCTTCCAAGACTCATTCTACACAAACAACCATGAAAAGAAGTTGCTTTAGTACGTTAAGTCTCGGGACTACTACCCAAAAGGCGGCAGATACCTGACCACCTACAGAGGGGGCCTCCTAGGAATATTCACCACTCGTCTGAGTACTGTTTTGTCCTCCACAGGTGTTTCTACAAATGTATCACTCCCATCAGTCACTCCTCAGTATAATACAGTGCTTATTAATGAGCCGGTTTTATTTCCTTCCTGAAACATTTTAGGGCCGTTTTCAGCAGCATGCTGTGCAGATGGATGAGTCCAGTCTACCACATGACCTGCGAGTTCCACACTGACACAGCTTGAGAAATTCCTGAAATTAGTAGGGTCCACCTTAGTGGTTGATGTCTTTGTCCTTAAATTTCTACTTTTTAAATTTTAATTTTTTTTGAACTGAGAATCGAACTCAGGACCTCATGCTTGCCAGACAAGTACTGCATCAATAAGCTAAATTCCCAGCCCTCCGATGAGCTAAATCTACAGCCCTTTAAATTTTATTTATTTATTTATTTATTTATTTTTTTGTCTTAGCTACCAATATTTTTTTTTATTTTATTTGAGCAAAGAAAAACAAAACAAACAAAAACTACAACAACAACAACAAAAAAACCCGACATATATAGTAAAAACAACAAGCAAAGGAGACAAGCAAACAACTAGCGTAAATACACAACATTGCATGTTTACAAAGCCGGAAGATAGAAGCTTGACAATGGTTGCAATTTGCGCATCGTTATCTTTAAAATGGTTTCTTACATTAACAGATATAGACATGCAAGATTGATCCAATCATATGAGTATTAATTGTTCCTGCTCAATAATGAATACATTGAGCAGTGTTCTTTTTAGTTATCTTACATATACACATATACAGGTTTATATCCCCTCCTCTTCCCTTTTCCCTTTCCACCCATGATATTTATTTCATCCAATTTGTTTCTGTCCTGAAAATCAAATGCAGTGCCTCATGCACCCTAGCCAACAACTCTACTACTGGCTGCACCCAAAGCCTAAATCAGTGGTTTTTGTCTCCCTATGTCTCAGTCACTCGCCTTTGTGCAAAACCGTGCACTTTACTTGCTTCTGAAAAATACTGAGAATTTGAACCAGAGTCTGGATGCAGTCGAGTTGCAGCTCATTAGAACGAAAGGGCTGACAGTCGGGAAGCAGGTGGAAATCAGGGAAGAGGTGTTCATGAGCCACCAACTAGGGATACTGAAACTCACCACACATGCCAAAAAGCATGAGGAGAGTGTGTAAAAAGATACAAAGTTGCACACGAGGACAAGGACACTTTGGGTGGCCCTGGACTCAGGGGATGATTTGTGGGAATCATTGGTCCTACGGATGTGTTGAACCTGCTGCTTGTGCCTGTGCAAAATGAAAATCATGGAGCCACTGGACCAGATCATGAGCCCAGAACATGAAACTTCAGGGAATAACACAAATGCTGCATACAATGACTCTGTGATCTTGTCTCGAAATCCAAAAGAGCAGTACTCAAAATCTTTTCTCTTCGTGATATTTTTGCTGCTATATTTGATCATGTTATAAAATGGAAAAATACAATTTACCAACATATAGAGTATCCAAATGAGGAAAATAGAGAAGCCAATGTGCTTGGGAAGTTTAATTTTAAGCTCCCTCCAAATGGAGTTCATGGGGCTGATCTTAACCATCTGGAAGACACTCAGCAGGCAGGTGGCACAAACTGACACACCTCTGGCCACTCTGTAGACATACAAAAGAAATATGCATCTACTACCTTGAGAGAAATACTTTATTCCAAAAGCTTGTACTGTCTGTGAGATTCCCTTAGACAGCATGATCAACGTGTTTGCTATAGTCAAGTGCTCCGCTATTAGATCTGTGGGCCTCAGCTTGTATCCAGTGAAGCAGAGAGAGAGATAATGGAAAAGAAGAACAATATTGGCTAGCATTCCAGTGACTGTCTGAGTCAGAAAAGTCATTCCCATTACCAAGTCCCCGGATGCCATTCTGTTCTGAGGATGTAAGAATTATGAGTTTGTTGGTGATATTTTAAAACTTCCAGTTAGTTGTGTATTGCTTTGGGATAACTGGAGACAACAGAGTTGGGAACAGGGGGAGAGAAGTAGGGCTTCATGCTGTTGTTGAGTTCGCATTAACCTGGGTGAAGCAATGACAAGAAATGGAATGAAAACATAACAGAGCAGTCACTTGATATCAGAAAGATACCAATTTCAGAGGATCAATGGTTTTCATATATAAATGGCATAATACATACATATAACCTATGCAACTCTCTCCTATACTTTAAATCCCCTCCAGATTGCTTATATTGCCCAAGGCAATGTAAATGCTATGAAAACAGCAGGTATATATGTTGATTTGGAAGTAATGACAAGAAAAAGATCTGCATGCAGTGAGTTCCTATAATTTTTAGAAAATATTTTTGGGCCATGTTTGCTAGATCCACATATGTGAAACACATAAGTACAGAAAGCAGATCATAAAGCATTTTCAAATTAAATTTGAATTTGTGAACTGGAAAAAAATATTCCGAATCACAGTCCACAGCACATTGCAAGGGGATTTTAAGTAAACTGTCGATTAAAATATTGAAGTTTGGTATCTTAGTGTATGAAAAGATTATTTAAGCACTATAAAAATCACAAGGTGTAACATTAGAAAATAGTTACTTTTAAGATAAATTGATTCACCTTATCAGATGAGAGAGAAAATTCATTTCCAGTATCTATAAATAACTACAAATGATTAACAAATATACAGACAACAGAATAGAGAAATACATGCAAATGG
>RJWM01025976.1:6747-28541 GCA_004363535.1 Dasyprocta punctata | reverse complement strand
GCACGTTCTACCATCACTTACTTTAAAGATCACCTTTATTCCTAGTAATTTTTACATACAAAAGTTTAAGATGCTAATGCAGCCACAGTTCTTAACCTTTTTTGGGTCATTATCCCTTGGTAAGTCTGATAAAGCTTAAGACAGGTGCCTAAGTCATTGAGCCAAACTCAGGGCCCTAGCTTTTTTTTTTTTTTTTTTTTGGTGGCACCAGGGATCAAACTCACAACCCCACACCTGCCAGACAAGCGCTTAAGCCACTGAGCCAAACTCCTGGTCCTGGTTTTTTGAGGCAGGGTCACACTATGTAGCTTAGGCCGGCCTTGCACTCACGTTGTTGCCCAAGCTGGCCTTGAACTCACAACACTCCTCCTACTTCAGCCTCCTGAGTGCTGGGATTAAAGGCGTGCGCCACCACGCCCAGACTCATCTCTTCTTTTGCCCAGAACAGCTTTACATGCTAGAAGAGCATGAAATGAAGAAGTGAAAGTTTACTCCCGCTTTACAGGTGAAGAGTAACTTGCATGCAGCCTCTAGGAATTTCAGTCTAAAACTCCCTTATAGAGGGTACGTCTCCTACCTTTTCTCTAATACAGCATTTTTTTTTTTTTTTGAGACAGGTTCTCACTGTAGTTCAGGTTGGCCCTGAACTCACAGTGATCCTCCTGCCTCAGCCTCCCAAGTGCTGGGGATTATAGGCGTGCGCCACCACGCCTGGCCTCTAATACAGCTTTGAAAAGAATAGAGAATTGTCAAAGAAATGTCTGAAAAAAAAGATTACACTGAACTCCCTCAAAATTTCCTCCAGAGCATGCAGAAACCATGGTCAACTCTAGGGGGTATTTACAAGAAACCCCAGCTGCTCAGGGGACTCTGCCAATCCCCGGCTCCAAGCACCATCTGCCTGCAGGGTCAACTGCTGGCTGCCGGGAGCTGCACGCAGGTAGAGTGGTTCTCTGCACCCCTACCTCCCACTGGGCTCCAGTGCAATTTGGTTAGTGCACACACTAAAACCCCCAGGTAGCCTTCCCTTCTCCACTGCAAGTGCATGGCCTTGTTCACATCTATTAACTGCTCCACAGGCAGGAAGAATCAAAGTGAGTCTGTGCAAAGCGGGTAGGGGAGAAGGAACATTTAAATCAATTAATTTCAGCAGCATCTTTATTGCAACCAAGAACCTGTAATAAAATGCAACAAAACTAATGTTTCACTTTCCATGATTAAAAGTCATGTAGCTGAAAATGAGAACACCCATAAACTTACTGGACTGAGACATGCAATTCATTTGTACAAGTCAGTGCTTCAAACAGCAGGCACTTATGCTCCAGAATGAAAAACTCGACTCCAATTTTGCTGAACACAACACACACGTGTATTAGGGTTGTTTAAAAACAAACATACAAACAAGACTCTCCTCTCTCCTGGAGGGACCTGTGACACTATGATGTGGAGCCCAGCACCTCGCAGTGAGAAATTCTGGGCTGGAAGGTGGACGGGTTAGGCCGGGAGCCAGGGAAGTTTCCTTATTCCTCTGTCTCTGCAGGGGAAGGGCACTCATGTTACCTCTCTTAGTTTAGATATGGCCAAGTCCCTTTTTAAAAAAAATAGAAAATAGCTCTATGATGGGTTCCTGGGGTTACGCAAAGGCTCTACTCTATATCCCAATTCCCCAAACCCCCGTTAGTGTAATGATTTTAATCACCTTCAGAATATACTAATTAGAAGTACTGCTTTGTTAATAAGCATGCTTAGCATTTACTTTAGAATGGAAAAATTAACCATTTTATGTTGTTACCTTTAACATGTTTTATAGGAATATATTAATAAATACTTTTAAAAATTGGCCTTTCCTATACGTCACTTAGTCACCACGTGGCAGGACACTGGACAGAGTCTAGTACCAGCTGAATACTAGCAGGCTGCGTGGCCATGGGCACACTGCCTCCTCTCTCCACCATGCCGGGTCCTCCTCTAGCAACTGAGAACACGCGATCGTATCAAAGACTTACTCCAGCTTGAAAACCTATGATTCTTCAATAATGAAAGATCTTATTAGGATCATTCTACCCCTAAAGAGAGAACAATGTTACAGAAAGGCAGGATGCATTTTCTGTAAGGAACACAAGTAATTAAAAAAGTTAGCGTCAGTATCTGTACTTCATTCTTTTAAAAGGTCATTCATACATTGTGACTTTACCTTCTTGTGAAAGGCTTTGGAAAGGAGCCAGGAATGGCCCAGAGGGAAAAATTTCATTCCAAAATGGCTCTGCAGACAACGTGGGATACAATGTTAACATGGCCTGCTGCTTTCAGAGTGAGAAGGGACTAAGTGCCATCCCAAGCCAATGTCTTTCTTGACTACTGTTTTAGGTTCTTATGAAATCAGTTCAGTGTAAAAATCACCTATTATTTTCTTACTCAAATTCCATTCTCTAAGAGTTCCTTAAAGTAGTCCACAAGACACTTGATTTCGAATCACCTAGAAAGCTGATCAGAAATGCAATTTCCCAGAGTTTTTGTGAATGGGGAGGAAAAGGGGAGCTGAGGGGAGGGAAGGGAAAAAGGAGGGAAAAAAAAAAAAAGAATCAAGGTATGTTATGCTCAGGCACAAATTCCCTATGATGAATGTGAGCATTATGCGTATCAAAAGTGTATCAGTAAAATTTAAAAAAAAAAAATGTAATTTTCTAGTCTATACCAAACCAATGGAACCCAAATTTCTAAGAGTATAAGGTTCCAGACTGCATTTCTTTTAGTAAGCATCCTAGATAACATCTCAGAGTTTCGCTGCTCTACAAAGCTCAATAACTATATTTGTTCAACTACATTTATGAAGCCTATAACCCAGTTTGCTGTTTAACCTAGTGCTTTTCAGCTCTCATCAGGCTGCTGCTACTTTTACATTCTCTTGCCTTTTACACTGTTGCCCATAGTCAGGGCACAAACAATTCTGGTGTGATTTCCACTGACTGAGTCAGTAAACTATGCCTTCTACACTGGTTGTAGAAAGCAAATTCAGACATCTTTTGCAGGTGAATTTAGTCAGGCATTTTTCCCCTGGAGTAGCAGAACAGCACTGAAAAGACTGAAAGTTATAAAGGGAGTATCCCTGGTGGCAGGAGGAAAAAAGATGCAAAAGAGAAATACCTGTGAGTTAGTTAAGTATATGATACTTTCTAAGGTTTGTTTTGACAACTCGAAAGAGATGCAATATTGAAGAAAACCCAAATGGGTAAGAGGTTTCCAATGCGTGGCTGTCTAAAAATTACTTTATACCATTTGCACTTTGCATATAATTCGTAGATGAACAGATCCTTGGAGGCCAACTAGTCCAAAACATACCACCCTCAGCAGCCAGATATCTACTTAAGTCATGAGGGAAAATACTTTCTTGGGGAAGAAAAGTTACCCAAATCAATTTAATTTAACATTGAAAAAAATATAAACAAATCTTGGCATGAGAAAATATCATAAACATGAAAATCAATACATATACAGATAACAAGGACAACTGTGGAATCTATTATACAGCATAAATACACGACCAGCAATCCCGACGCCCGCTTCCCAGCGAGAGGCGCACAGGGCATCCTGCCTGCCATACCCGGAGGGCCTCCACCCTAGCCCTGCTCTGTGACGAAGGCTGTCTGTGACCACAGTCACCATCCGGTGACCACACTGACTGTGCTCCCTGTGGGAGAAGCGGATGCTGAGTGGGGAGAGAAGAGCAGAGCCGTGGCTCTCAGGTGTGATGTAAAGGTACTGGTAACGACTTTCTGAACACTGAAGCTTAGGGTACAAAGGGTCAAACCCAGAGCCACTTTCCCTGCCGCTGGCTCCGAGGCCCCGGGTGGTACCTGCAGACTCTGCCAGGGCAAATCTCAACTGACACCTGAAACCAGGGACTCCCTGCTTAGTCAAGAGCAAGGGCTGCACCAGGGAAATGTCATGGCCGCCCAGAATGGGCTCTGAATGTGGAGAGAGAGCCAGGGCTCGCCAGGGATTAGTCTATGGTACAGAGCTTGTCTGAAAACCTTTTAACTTTAAGCTTGCAATATCTAAATCATGTTCAATAATTTAAGAAGGATAAAGTTTAAATATATGAGGTGTCTAAAATCAAGGTGGAAAAAAATCTCAAAAACTGGAATCATAACTATGGAACTTTATGCCCCTGAATAATGTTAGTCTGCAGCTGGGTTAAAAGAGTGATTTCTTAATTCTGGTCTCCTTAACTAACGTTCTAGGACTTTCAATTTCACTTCCCCAATGTGTTTCATGACTGTTTTTGCTTAAAATACTTCTGCTTGGTTCTTAAGCACCCCCTTGCCACCTCCTCTCCCTCTCCTTCCTCACACCTGGTCTCCCCACCTCACTATAATTCTCTCTCACCTCCTGAAAACACTGGAGCATTTTAATAAGGAAATACCGAATGGAAACTGGCCCTAAATTTTCTGAATTCGAGTAAATCTGTACTTTTTTCTTTTTCTAAAGGGTAAGGGGGAGAGGGATGACTTGCCTGCAAATATTTAAGCTCTCTAATCATCAGATTAAATTTTTCCTGCCTGTAATTATCAACATCATAAGACTAATTAAATCCATGCTACATATAGTCACTTGCCTTTATGAGAAAGGAAAAACCCCACTCAGTCATTTCATCAAAGAAAAATGAGAAGTATTTATACTAGATATAATTTAAGTTGGCTAAAAACTGGTCAGAGCCAAAATAAGTATCTTTAGGAGGCCACTAAGTTATCCTTGAAAAATCATTAACTGGTTAAGTCAGAGGTTTAACAGTGATTAGTCTTAACATGCTGGATATATCCCAAGCAATGAAGCATAAGCTATTCATTACATTTAAGTGCTATCAAATCTGTAACTAGTCAGAGATTCTGGAAATGAACCAAACCAATCACTAATATCATATTTGAACAAACTCAGAAGTATACTGTAAAAATACACTAATTAAGTCCATGAGGTTTATAATGCTATTAAAAAGTGAGAATAGGGAAGTATGACATGTGTGCTAATGTCTTCTTTCAGTTATTTTCATGGTATTGCTGGATCCCTCAGAAATCAGTATCACTGTGTGTGTGTGTGTGTGTGTGTGTGTAAAGTATTAGGTTACTATTCACAAGCTGTCGATGCCTGCATGGCACCAATTTCACTTTCAGAAGATGTTATGTGATGAGTACCAAAATGCGAAGAGTCTGTGTTCTCTGTTGCCTAAACCTCCTCATTTGGTTAACAGCCAGTGTATATTAGAGCTTGACACAGGACAAAATTATATCACTTTCAGAGCAGCAATACGTGAACCAAGGTTTTCTTGAAGGTAGTGCAAAAGATGCAGTTCATAATGTTCTCCAGATTCAGGAACTCTGATGCTGTGTCTCTCCTGAGGATAGATCTTAACGAGATGCAAAAATATGAAAGGAAAAAAGAGAGAAAGAATTTAATAGCACACATCCTTCCAAAGCTTTCTGGAGATTTTTAGACAAGATTCTTAACATAGAGCACAGTCTCTTCCAAGATATGACACATGACCCTCTATCCAAAGGCCCCATCCTCTTCTTGTTGATCCTTATATCCCAACCCATAGGGCTTCATGAAGGACCTTTCTAGTCCTTCGAGGTTGACTGCTCGAGCACGGGCTGCAGACTTTGCAGGTCTTCAGCAAGTCTTTCAAGGGGTAGCTCACGCCATTCAGAACAATACCAAGACATCATCTGCTTTCACTGATCATTATATTCACTTTATTCACTACACCGTAAGATGGTGAGTTAAGCTGGGCGTGGTGGCGCACGCCTTTAATCCCAGCACTCCGGAGGCTGAGGTAGGAGGAGCGTTGTGAGTTCGAGGCCAGCTTGGGCTACAACGCGAGCGCAAGGCCGGCCTCAGCTACACAGTGCAACCCTGCCTCAAAAAACCAGGGCTGGGAGTTTGGCTCAGTGACTTAAGCACCTGTCTGACAGGCGTGAGGTTGTGAGTTCAATCCCCGGTGCCACAAAAAAAAAAAAAAAAAAAAAGATGGTGAGTTAAACTGCAGGTGACTTAGCAAGAATGAAGGCAGGAACACTGAAGTGTACAGAAGCCATGGCCTTCTTCGCCACCACACACTTGAAGTAGGGAAGAAAAATGCCATTTTGGTCAAAGTAGCAGTAAAAATTAGGAATTTTAGAAAGTTGCAAGCCTAGCATGGAAGTCTGGTGTTGAACTGGGAGACAACGTACTGCACACGAGCGGCACCAGCACATCCCCAGGGCAGCACTTATGTGGCCCAGCTACAAGCTGAGCTGCTGGCTTCGATGGCCTTCCATCCTCTTCAAAGAGTGATTGACAACTATGGTTACTCAGACTTTGGTGTGTGATACACATTTTCTCAGAAATGAAGGAAGGGGGCTGGGGATGTAGCTCAGCGACACAAGTGCCTGCTTGGCAAGCATGAGGTTCTGAGTTTGATCCCTGGTACCAAAAAACAAAACAAAACAAAATAAAAAAAAAAAAAAAAAAAAAAAAAAAAAAAAAAAAAAAAAAAAAAAAAAGAAGGCAAGAAGCTGGTCGCTTCAGAGACTCAACAGTGTCTGTCTGCCAGGAGACTATCTAAGCTTTTGAATAAAAATCCAAATTTGGAAAACTTGCATCTACTGCTGTTAACTAATGACCTTCCTCATACTTACCTTTCTGGTGAAATCAGTGATGATATCATTGTACAGAATTGAAACAATATTATATAATGGATACAGTCAACATATGGAGAACTGACATGCCACAGTGAACCAGTATTTTTCAGAAGGGTATCTGATGTAGAAAATTTATTAAATATTTAATGCATAAAAAGTTTATAGAAGGTCAGGGATTTAGCTCAGCGGCAGAGCGCCTGCCTGGCAAGTGCAAGGTACTGAGTTCAATCCCTAGTACCCCCCCCCAAAAAAAAACAAAAACCAAAAAACCAGTTTATAGATATGGCTTTGGATTTCACAAAAATTAAATCTTAAGAAAGTATCACTTGTCTAACTTTAAAGTAGTAGCAAAGAATGTCCACAATTATCTGAAAAGGCTAAATAAAACATTCCTTCCGTTTCTTAACTACATATTCTGTGAGGTACAATTTTTCTTCACATACGTTAGCAAAAAAGACATAACACAAAGGCTTGAATGTAGAAGGAGAAATTAAGAATTCAAGTGTCGGGCCAGGGCTGTGGCTCAGTGGCACAATGCCTGCCTGGCAAGCACAAGGTTGTGAGTTAGATTTCGGGCACCAAAAATAAAAAAATAAAAAATAAAAAAAAAAAGAAAAAGAAAAGAAAAAGAATTCAAGTGTCTTCTTCAAGCTAGACATGTACCTTTTTCGTAGGGAATTTATAAAACTAAGATAATGCTATTTTCTCAGTTAATAGCATTTATGTTATATAGCTTTTTCAATAATAAAAGTACTTTAATCCCAGCATTCAAGAGGCTGAGGTAGGGGGAGTGTTGTGAGTTCGAGGTCAGCTTGGGCTACAACATGAGTGCAAGGCCGGCCTGAGCTACACATAGTGAGACCCTATCTCAAAAAACCAGGGCCGGGAGTTTGGCTCAGTAGCTTAAGTGCCTGTCTGGCAGGCACAAGGTTGTGAGTTTGATCCCTGATGCCGAAAAAAAAAAAAAAATAATAAAAATAATTCTGTTAACAGGTAATAATTTCTTACTGCTATTTTAACTCAGTATTTGATTTTCCCCCCTATTTGAGTCAGTCCTGCAATGTAATCCATGGTAGCCTCAAACTCACAATGCTCCTGCCACAGCCTCCCAAGTAGCTGGGATTATAAGTGCATGACAGTATACTTGGCAATATTTAAAATATTTCTCAATTTTAATATCTTACACGAGACTTTCTGAGATGGTATCTCACTATGTTGCCTATATTAGCCCTGAACTTGTGGGCACAAGTGATCCTCCTGCCTCAGCTTCCTGAGTAACTGGGACAACAGGTATGTGCCACTGTCCCTGGTAAAAAATTCTGATAAACATAATCCTCGAGAAAAAAGTTCCTTGGTATATAAAGGGGTCCTGAGACCAAAGATCTTGAAAACTGTTGCTATGGAGAAATATCTCAGTTTGACTTAACAGAGATGTCAACTGAAATCCAAAGAAGGCAAATGTAATAAAAGTTTTTCATTTCTCATGAGCACACAATCTTTTCAAGTAATAGAAAGGGAGAACAAACTTTCTTTTCTGTCTGTCTGTCTGACAAATGGAACAATGGAAGAGGATAACTTCTGATTTCTGTGCCAATGACAACATAAAAGAAAATTAAAGACCACATAACCAAGTTTTAAAACTCTTTCTAGAGCACTGAAATCAAACAGCATTTCCATCCCTTCCAAGGGGAGAAAGAAAAGCTGAGGAGGGCAGTGAGTGGGCAGCCTGCCCCGCCCCCTTCCCTGCTCACAATCCCCAGGCGGAGACACAGGTGTGGAGTCCCACAGGCCAGATTCCAGCCTGGTGCCAGCAGGATCTGAATTTTTATTCTGTTTTCATAGGTACTCACAGCTATACCTATAATCTTGGTTCCCTTAAACAGGGGAAAATCTGGCCTGATTCTCTATATTATTAGATTTCAAAGTAATCAATCACTAGTCACTACTGCATTTAATTTGAAAACATGGATAACTCACCTGTAAATCATATGGCTTTCCCGCCCTTACTAAAAAACTCAGTAATATACTGGTGTGTGCAAAATGGACGTTTTCATCCAAGAACCCATGTAAGAGTAGTAAACGATTTGGTCTGGAGAATTAAAAACATCAGAGGATTAGGTAAAATATTACAGTATTAAGGGAAACCATTCTTTTACACTAATCACAATATTAACTTTTTTATAGTATAATATTAAAATAAGAATTCAACATTTTCAATATTAAATTTGAAATATGTTAACTCTATGCCCATGCAATGAAAGATGAAAACAACACTGTGTATTCAGTTTCTTATTACAGTACTAGAACACATCAATAATTATATTATGCTTTTAGAAAAAGTGCTTGTAAAAACAACAAAACCAGTATGAATGGTCTTCAATTCAGCCTTGAGAAACAGCCATGCCATTCTAGTATTCCATAACACATTAATCCGTTTTCAGTATTTGTATTTTTGTTACTAATGACAACTTTTGAAAATACAATTTAAAATTGATAACCTTAAGTTTTAAGCCCAAACTTACTCAGAGGGGAACTTTTCTGCTTGCATGGCCACAGATCCTAGGTAATAGCCCTGCTCATTCTGGTCAGGGTGACCCATATAACGTTCCGTGTATCCTGTATCGTAGAAGATCCACAGAGTGACTGGGGCTCCGGCAATAGCAACCTGCGTAAGACAACATTTACCAGGCAGCTGTTCCAGAAGAGTAGCTAGAACTTACAACCACACATTCGCAGGTTAAAATTATCCTCAGGGTTAGCACCACTACCGGGCATACATGGTCTCAGGAGACAGAAAACTCAACTGGCTGCCAAGGTCACACATTTGATACTTTGTGAGTCAGTGAGTTTCGTGTTCCACAGGCATGCCACATACTGAAGTCTTACCCTGGGCCAACTGAAATACAAGCCATGTGGCCCTTTATTAAAAGGGGAGAATGACCTAGAGAATACAAATACTTTAGAAATATTTCAGTGTAAACTCATCCATGCTACTGGGGGGAAAAAGCATAACTGTCAACTGCTTATAGGAAAAGCGGCCATTTTTTTAAAGCCCTTGTTAGCAGTACAGATTTTTTTTTTTTTTTTTTTTGGCAGTATGGAGGACTGAACCCAAAGCCTTCTCACTAAGCTATATCCTCACCCCTCTTCCCACCTTTCTTATTTTGAGACAGGGTCTTGCTAAGTTGCCTAGGCTGGGCTCAAACTTATGACTGGCCTGCCTCAGCCTCCCAGGGAGTGCTACAATTATAGATGTATACCACCATGCCCCATAGTAGTTCAGAGTTTATTTATTTATTTATTTGTTTTTTGAAACAAGGTCTTGCTATGTTCAGGCTGGTCCTGAACTAACTATGTAGCCCAAGCTAGCCTTGAACTTATAGCAATCCTCCTGCCTCAGCCTCCCAAGTGTTGGGATTACAGATGTGCACCACCACACTCGGTGGTAGTACAGAATTTAAAGCAAGGATGCTACCATGCTGCAGTTGGTTAGTGTACAGTACTTACATAGTTTAAAACAACGTATGAACTATATTTAAGTACTAAAAAGTTACTTCTTAATCTTAAGGCTCAAAAACAGTTTTATATTTCAATAAATTATGGCAATTTTCAGAGTCCATTTGCAGTTATTACAAAGATTATCTAAACATATATG
This sequence comes from Dasyprocta punctata, assembly GCA_004363535.1. Taxonomy (NCBI): domain Eukaryota; kingdom Metazoa; phylum Chordata; class Mammalia; order Rodentia; family Dasyproctidae; genus Dasyprocta; species Dasyprocta punctata. The sequence goes on along the minus strand of RJWM01025976.1, from coordinate 18,212 downwards.
CAAGAATAAAAACTATCTTTTATTAAAAATTACTTTTCACTGTAAAATAAAATATTAAAATATGAAAAAAGAAAACTGCTTATGCTTCCTACTCTCTTCACAACTGTCATCATCTTTTAAGTACTTTCTCCAATATATTCTAAGAGTTTATAGAACTGTAATGATTTAATTATTTAATCATTTATTCATTTGACAACTTCCTCCCCCTTTCAGCGCTGGGGATGGAACCCAAGCCCTTGTGTCCAGCACAGAGTTCCTGAGGGCCTGCAATGCACCAAGCGCGCTGTGCCCAGCTGCTGAGGACACAATGTCACATACAGCACAGGTCCCTTCCCGCAGAGCCTGCAGTCCAGCAATGAAGTAGCTGTAATCCATTACACGTGTGTGTGTTTTATAATCACAACTCTCTACCATACTCTTTGGCTGTCTAAAAATGGCCCAAAACTGGTGATCAAGTTGACAAGTGTTTAAAAAATTATGCTAATAGTTGAGATACCAATTTCACATGGCTATTAAACACGCAAACCCTAACATGCCATAATTTCGTCAATTCTGTAAATGTTTAGAAGTTTTGTGCATGGCTACTCTTATTTACATAATTGAGTAAAAAGGAAGTCACATACCCTGAAGACATCAGACCTCTGCATTAATGCCATCAGGGAGAGGTATCCTCCATAGGACCAGCCATGGATGCCCACGCGATCCAAGTCAATGAAGTCATACTGAGAGGCTAGATACTGGAGACCTTCCACTTGATCATCAATTTCTATTTGACCCTGTTAAAAGGGGAAGAATAAGTTACTGGTTCTGATGCATGAAGGTCTCATTGTAAGAGTGCTTTTAAAGTTGGTAAAGTGTTTTCACTAACAGTACCTGAAGGGTTTTTTTCAGGTTAGAATTCATTAACAACTGAGATCCTGTTTTTTGTTTTGTTTTGGTTTTTTTGGGGTTTTTTTGCGGCACCAGGGATTGAACTCACAACCTCACACCTTGTCAGACAGGCACTTAAGTCACTGAGCCAAACTCCCAGTCCTGGTTTTTTGAGGCAGGGTTGCACTGTGTAGCTCAGGCCAGCCTTGCGCTCGCATTGTAGCCCAAGCCGGCCTCAAACTCACAACACTCCTCCTACCTCAGCCTCCCGAGAGCTGGGACTAAAGGCGTGCACCACCACGCCCAGCTACAACTGAGATTCTGTTGCCCACCCCCTGAAACTTTTAAAAAAAAAAATCTATTTAGAGATAGGGGCCTACAGCTTCTACTGTGAGCCTTCCTGGAGTTATCACTTAGCCCTAAAGTCCTTTTCTTACTCTTGGGTATTTCCCATTTCCATTTGTTCTGTTGTCTGCTAAGAGGCCAGCATCTTCCTTGTAACAAGCCTTCCCTATACCCAAAGGCAAAAAATCAGCCTCCTTAAGAGACAAATTAATTTTACTTCTCCCTAATACTTAGTACAGTAAAGCAGAGGGAATCACCTGATGTCCTAACCTCCTGTTTCCCATGATACCTCACAAAGGAACTGAACATGCTTTCTCTTCAAAGCCCTATTAAGTCTTAATTCCTACCGCTGCCACCTGTCTATATTACTTGGCCTGCCAGTGCACACAATCTCACTTCACTGAGCCAAAAACAAAAATTGAAACAAAAAAACTTACATGAGAATACAACATAAGGTCAAAGAACTGGCTGTGGGAGAAAATCCCCATGTCTTACTCAGCATGTCCAATACACTGGCAAACACAGTAACTGCTTTACTGTGCAAAAGGAACAGCGGATTGTCATCATTTCCCAAAGCAGCAGAAAGGACATGGGGCATCTCTAAAAGGTAGCATTTAAAGCTTCCTGTAGAGAGAAAGAGGCTTGTCACAAGGAAGGCACTAACCAGTTGGTTTCCCTCTTCACAGAGGACAGAACAAATCTCAGTTACTCCTCAACAGCGCACAGGCTGCCAAAAACTGACCGGTGCTGCCTCCTGGCTGAGGTGGTCACACGAGACAGGGAGAGGGGGCTTCCGCAGGGAGGGGGCTCTCCCTCAGTACCCCAGCGGTACAGAAAGGCCGCCATGAGCGAGCCGAGGGCCCATCAGACCGCACCTTTGCTCCCGCCCCATGCCGGAAGACACACACGCACCCCCACACACCCGCAGCCCTAAGTCTTTCTCTGGATTTCACAACAAACAACGAACCAGAAAATGTGACTGTCTTTAAAAGTGTTTTTATGGTCACACACCATTTTATACTTAAAGGCGCCTTCAAATTTTAGCCCTCGGTGACAGGATCCCCTGTTGTCTATCACCACAACCACATAACCCAGAGAGGCTAGGGTATTCAAGCGGAAATACTTGACGCCTTTAAATCGATTATTCACCAACTGCACCTGAAGAAGAAATAGAAAGGGAACTGTATCACCTGGGAGCACAAGATGAGGCATCGAGAAAAGCAGAAAGCTTAAAATTTTAATTTTTTTTTCAAATTCATTTTATTCAAGGATAAAAAGAAAAAAAGAAGAAGAAAAAACTACAACAAAATTTCAAAACATGTCAATCCAGGTTTTTTTTCCTTTAAATGTAATTTTTTTTTTTTTTAAATCTGAGGGATCAAACCCAGGAGCACTAGACTACCACTAAGCTACCTCCCTTGCCTTTTTTCATTTCAGACAAGATCTCACTAAGTTGTCCAGTCTGGGCTCAAACTTGCTGTCCTCCTGCCTCAGCCTTCAGAGAAGCTGGGATTACAGGTGTGTGTCACTATGCCTAGCATGAATCACGTTTTGTCTGTAAAACATACTCAAGAATAGTAATTTAATACCTGATCATCATCCTTGAGATTCCATAGCTTAGGTAGTTACTTACTTTTTATATTTTGTACAACTTGGTATTTTGATACATTTTCAGATATTAAACTGGGCACACTTATAAAGGACACCATTGAGTCTAAGACTTGCACTATGAAACACAGTAGTTACATTCTAATCTCCTTAAGGCTTTGTGCAAGATACAGTAGTACCTCGGTTTGTGAATGCTTTTGTCTGTGACTCATTTGGTACCCAAACAGAAGCATCTGGCAACATTTTTTTTGTTTATGAATTCTGCATCTGGTGATGAACGTGATTGCGGCCACCTTTCCCTCACGAAAACAAACGTGGCCTTTTTTTCCCAAGTCGTGGAACAAATTAAGTTCCTGAACCAAGGTATTACTGCATATGATCAAGAGTAAACATTTAAAAAATTAACCAATTTACCTACCCAAAGTACTTTACTTTGTTAGTGAACAGCATTTACTTGACAATCACATGCTAATATTTAATCCAGAAAATGGAAAATCAAGGTGTAAACTTCTGAGAGTACTAAGCAGCAATGCAGTAGTCATTATCACTAGGTGATAAAAGTATTCTACTCTGCTTGAGAGCTGAGCCTTAGAATGAAAAGGGAGGAATTCACTAGACTACCAAGGCTTTCTGAAAATATAAGACTGCCTTGTTTTTATTTTTTTTTTGGTACTGGGGATCGAACTCATGACCTTGTGCTTACCAGGCAAGCACTTGAGCAACTGAGCAAATCCCCAGACCCAAGACGGTTTTTATTTACCAAGACATTTAATTATTCCATTTCATTTTTCCAACAAATTTCTCTACATAGAAAGCAATATATTTATCCACTGACATGAATATTCCACTTCCTAAACAGTTACAGTTGTCATTATATAGTAAGACATTTAGAAATTATTAGATTTAGAAATTAGCCATCTAAATTTGAATACCCAGCTTTCTGAACTCCGTAACTGGATAATCAGAAAAGTTGAGAATGGCAAAAGCATAACACTGCTTTAAATTCTCTCTCTCTTTTTTTTTTAAAGACAAGGTCTCATTTCATAGTGCAGGCTGGCCCTGAATTCACCATCTAGCCCAGGCTGGTATCAATCTTGTGGTGTCCCCCTGCTTCAGTCTCCTGAGTGCTGGGATTACAGGCATGCGCCACTATACCTGGCTGGCTTAAAGTTCTCGTCCTGAATAACCGACTAGACCATTTAAAAAACAAATTACCTGGAAATACTTATGCATGTATATTTATGTGTGTTTATATACCTACCTGAGGACCACCGTATATGAAGAGCACGGTGGGGTATTTCTTTCCAGGTTGTAGATCATGAGGTTTGTACAGCATCCCATACAATGTAAATCCAGTAGTACTTTCGAAAGAGAAAATTTCTGGTGGAGTATAGTCAGGAAGAGGACCTGTGAGTGGTAACATGCAAAGTCTGTAAATATTCTCATGGGAGTCCTATAACCCAAAAGCAAGGAAGAAAATATCAAAAGCCAGAACTGCACATACAAGTAACTGATTAAACCCTTTTCAGGTGAGATACCCAAGAAATTAAACAAAAAATCCAGGCATGGCAGCATATGCCTGTAATCCCAGCACTCAGAAGACTGAGGCAGGAGCATCACCATGAGTTCAAAGCCAACCTGGGTAACATAATGACAGTATGTCTCAAAACAAAATATGAACAGGGCTGGGGATATAGTTCAATGCTCTCTGGGTTCCATCCCCCATAGTGAATGAGTGAAAAAATTAATTAATAAATTAATAAAGTTGATGTACAGCAGGATTCACTTCCACAGTGTTCCATCTTTTATTATGACAGCCACTGCGAGTACTTCAAAACGTAAAGAAAACTGTCAGCTGGTTACTCCCTAAAGCTGCACTTCCATGCTCAAAGGCTCTCCCTAGCTCAGAATACATTATTTTGACCTTATTTCACCGGCGGCCTTCCAGAACCACCCCTGCTCAGAGTGAGAAGTCACTGTCTTACTCAGCAGCTGATGGGGGTGGGGGAGATCAAGCAGAAGCACAGCAGCTGGACAGGAAGGGCTGAGATGGGAAGACTCTGTCCAGAAAAGGTGCACCTATTTCGCAGGCTTAGTGCACTAGTTGTCTGTTTTCTGGAGGGCTGGGGCTTGAACCCAGGGCCTCACACATCCCCAGGCAAGAGCTTTGTCACTGAGCCACATCCCCAGCCTGTGCTGATCCCACTTAAGTGCAGGTTTGGGGAATAATAGTACCTGCTGAATCCAAAATAGTGGCCCAAAATTCCTTCGTTTTGCAACTTGGGTCGTCTTCGGAGCTTGACAGTTTATAAAGGGACACACAATGTGGATTCTTCTGGTTACTATATTTACTTATAAAAAAGTCACAATGCTAGAGGAAAGAGAAACAATTACATTTTCCTTCAGGAAAAAGTCGGAAAGGTTAGTTGCTGTTACATCTGCACTAATGTTACAACAACAGTAAAATAAGGATTTAATATTTATGTACATATACAAGGCTGAAGTTAGGGTTATGCATTTTAAAACTCCTAATGAGGCGTCTGCTGCCAGCTTCACTGATTTTCACCTCATTCAAAAGGAGTCACACACAGGTGGAGGGTTCTACATGAGAAGTCCTTTTCAAACAGGGCCTTACCTGGCTGATGCAGCAGGAGTGGGAATAGCCACGATCGGTTAGTCTTGTCACCTCTCCAGGGTTTACATAGCTGACCACATACAGGTGGTGTTCTAAAGGGGAATCTTTGGTGCCTTCGAAATACACCAGTCTTCTGACTTCATCAACCTGGATCTGCCAAAACAACACCAACAAAATTAGTACCTTGGCATCACATTGGCAAGGCCAGCAATTCAACTGAGTACCCTCAATTTTATTCAGTATCATTAGGTCCTTTGACTTGTGCATCTTTTATGTTTATTTTTTTATCTGTCTTAGTAAACTTGAGTTCACCTTGCTTATGACTTATAACTAAGAACAGACCCTGTCCAGAAAGAAAAAGGATGTCTGAGTTATACACTGTATAATATCATATCTGGTCAGAATGTGTGCTTTTCTTAAAATATGAGAATTATTTCCTTAAATGATTCTTTACAAGGGGGAAAAAGAAACTCTATTGCAGTTTACGTCAACCATTCATATATACAGTAAAACCTTAGATTACAAGTAACTTGTTCTATAAGTGTTCCCCAAGATGAACAAACATTTCTAATACATTCTAACTTGATAAACAAGGGATGTCTTGTAATACAAATAGTACACAATGCTCAATGTCATATGATCGAAACTGAGCCAGTGGTTCCTCCCTCTACCTCCCAGTCTCTCTCTTTCTCACTCTGGGATTGTGGGTGATCACCTCCCAACTCCAAGAGGTCACGGAGGAGACCTTGTCTGAGGAGGGCGAGGAGACAAAAGTAGAGAAATTCCTCACTTCAAATGAGGTTAGGGAGATGTCTAAAATGTGGGGAACAGCGTAAAATTTTGTAGAAAAGCACCACCCAAATAAGGCTGTAGTGTGGAAGCAATGCATCTGTTTGACAAGAGTGCAATGTCACATTCCTGCGAAATCTTCAAAAGGAGACAAAAGCAAGTGTTGGGTGAGTTCTTTGTTAAAGCTGCAAAGATTTCATTGAGCCAAAAGATGGCAGTGATCCAACTAGTGATAGTGAAAATCGTTGTACACAATAACCCTCCTCTCTCGTCTTCCTCACACCAGCCATGAAGATTTTCAAAGGTAAGTGCAAGTTAATTTACTTTTATTTAAATTTTGTATTTTCTTTATTGTCTTGTATTATATTACAGTAATTATTTTTATATGAATGTTTTTGGGTTGTGGAATGAATCATCTGAGTTTCCATTATTTCTTATAGGAAAATTTCCTTTAATATACAAGCACTTTAGATTACAAGCATGTTTTTGGAATGAATTATGCTTGCAAACCAAGGTTTTACTGCACTTGAAAAAGATTAATTTTTTTTTTTTTTTTTTTTTTTTCCGACACTGGGGATCAAACTCACAGCCTCGCACCTGCCAGACAGGCGCTTAAGCCACTGAGCCAAACTCCCAGCCCTGGTTTTTTGAGGCAGAGTCACACTATGTAGCTCAGGCCAGCCTCGCGCTTGCGTTGTAGCCCAAGGCAGCCTCGAACTCACAATGCTCCTCCTACCTCAGCCTCCTGAGAGCTGGGATTAAAGGTGTGCGCCACCATGCCCGGCTGAAAGAGACTAATTTTAATAATCTGTATATTTCTCAATTAGTGCACTATTATCTCAAGCAGTCCTATTTCTGTCTTTTACACAAAAATGCAAAACTGTTTTCATCCATTGGGTTAAGGAACAGTTGAACTCACAGTTTCAACAGTGCTATACTTCATAAATAAGTACAGTATGGATAAGATTTTGTATATTTATTTGGTGCTGTGGATCAACCCAGGACCTTGGACATGTTAGATAAGTGCTTTACCACTGAGCTACAACCCCAGCCATGTATAAAATATTTTAAGTAATCATTCAGATCTCAAAAAAAAAAATTGCTAGTAAACTCACAGCTGAACTCACTTAATATTCTTGCCAAGTTATAGCAATAAATAAATGGCTTTATTATTCCTTTAAAAACTTTTCTACCAGCCTACTCAATGTTTGATAAAACTCAAAATTTTTTACATATCAAAGATAACACAGATACATTTCAAAAGCAAGTATTTTTAAACATCTCACTTTTTTTCAGGAAACATTTTTATCACTTTACATTTTTTTGGATGCATAAATACTTAACACAGTTGCTACATGAAGCAAAACATTCGAGAATCTTCACAGTTACATGCTAATCTCTCCAAAAGATAGGACTAGTTTTGCTCTTAAGCAGCTGGGAGTCAGCCTTCCAAAGTTTAAGAAATAACCAGTCAGCTTGTCACTCCCATTTACAATGGTTCTTTTTTTTCACATAACTACTTATGTTCACCAGCATTAGACTCTCTTGGGCTTGCTGAACAGACACTGGGTCCTGCCACCGGAGTTTCTGATTCAGGAGGTCTGGGATGGGCCCCAGACTCTGCGTTTCACCAAGTTCCAAGGTGATACTGAGGTTCTGCTGCTGGCCCAGAAGCACACTTTGAGCAACATGTAAGAGGCACACAGACTGAAGTCTCAAAGCTTACTGCCCAATTATTGCCATTAGAAATCTTTGGGTGAGAACAAGGTCACTTTTAAAAGCAAAAAGGAAAAAGTCAACTTATAGACAAAAAACAAAACAAGGACACAGGGAAAATAGAAGAGGAAGAGAGAAAAATATATCACATAAATAAGCATGACACAAGGAATAGTCTTTTTTTTTTTTTTTTTTTTTGGTACCAGGCATCGAACTCACAACCTGGCACCTGTCAGGCAGGTACTTAAGCCACTGAGCTAAATCCCCGGCCAAGGAAAACTGACACATGTAGTAGCAAATAGTGGAGAGCCATACAGATCGCCTAAATAAGGGTCAGAACTGCATAGATGAGTGAAATTGTCCATTACTGGAACTTACAATTTGAGAAGATTTTTTTTTTTTGGGGTGACAGTAACATCCAAAATTTCTAAACAGAAATAAATACACAAATATAAAACTTTGTATGTGCTCATGTGAGGCTCTCACTGGAATAAGATTTCAAAGGTTGCCTATGATATTCTAAAGTTTTTACAAACAAAAACTAACATGGGTGGGGATCTTCATTCTTTCTCTTGAATCACCTTGGGGGTTACATTGATTTCTATAGTAGCCTATAGATCTCTACCAATCTGAGGAATTCACACTGAAGCTTTGCTTAATCCCAGTAGTATAGATCAACTTAACTGTAAGAGAAAGAATGAAGTCTTAGGGAACTAAGACACTGGTCACCTAATTTAAAACTGGAACACATGAAAGGTGCCTTGAAAAGCAAAACAAATCACTGAATTGCTATAGAAAGCCACTTGCCAAGAGCAAATCTAAACTCTGTGGATGCCCAGCCCTCTTTGCAGGTGGTGGATAAAAGTTCACATCTTTGAGACAAGATAAAGAGGTAAATGAAAGAATCATGAGCTCTGAAGTAATAAATGAAATTTCTAATGTAGAAATAACATGAGTAATTTGTAACAGATTTAAAATGTAACTTTCAAATCATATCCTAACTCATTTTCACTTGAGAATGGTGACCTTTAGTAACCACAGACACCTAGTAGTAGGATTACTAAATAGATGAAATTTATCATTTAAATTAATATTCTTCCTTTCAACAACTTGAGTTCTTTTAATATTTTCAAAATGCTGAGGGCATATGAAGTTGCATTACTGATTTTTAGTACTATATACACACAGCAGACGTTGACCAAACAGGAGTGGGATAAAAGAACATACATTAGATCCGTGCCGACCGAGAACTTCCCATTCACCACTGGTAATTGCTATTTCCTCTTTGATAGGACACTTGAAATCACCTAAAGATAAATAGTTACAGTTTAGTACTTTACACCAGACTACTAGCAAATGAAACAATGTAGAATAGTGTTCTAAAAAGTATTTCTGTCAAACAGCTGCATTAAAAAAAACTAAATTACGTGTGGGATAATGAAAATGCTTTAGAGTTCGACAGCGGTGATGGCAGCACAACACTGTGAAGTGCTGCATGATCCTGAATTGCTACCCACCCACGCACCTACCTACTTGCTTGTGGTACTGAGTACTGAACCCAGGACCTTCTTATTTTTATTTTAAGTCTCACTAAATTCCTGAATTGCCCAGGCTGGGTTTAAACACATAATCTTCCTGCCTCAACCTCCTTGAGTGCTAGAATTATAGACCTCTGTGGCCACGTACAGCTGGGTTTATTTTATTTTATTTTTTGTGTTTTTGAGACAGGGCTTTGCAATGCTGTTCAGGCTGGACTTGAACTCGTTTTGTAGCCCAGGCTGCCCTGGAATTTACAGCAATACTCCTGCCTCAACTTCCCAAGTTCTGGGATTACAGGCATGTGCCACTACGCCCAGCTGAGTTATTTTAAAATCGTTAATAATGGGCTGAGGATATAGCTGGGTGGCACAGTGCCTGCCTGGCAAGCACAAGGTCATGAGTTTGATCCTCTGTACAAAAAAAAACCAAAAAAAAAAAGGTTACCAATAATGGAAATTTCACTTCAATTTTTAAAAGCATACAGTCAGGTTTTGTTTTGTTTTTGTTTGTTTGTTTTGCAGCACTGGGGATTGAACTCACAACCTCACACCTGCCAGGCAGGTGTTTAAGCCACTGAGCCAAACTCCCAGCCCTAGTTTTTTGAGGCAGGGTCGCATTATATAGCTCAGGCCGGCCTTGTGCTCGAGTAGTAGCCCAAGCCAGCCTCGAACTCCCAACGCTCCTCCTACCTCAGCCTCCAGAGTGCTGGGATTAAAGGCATGCACCAACACGGCTGGCTAAAAGCATACAGTTAAGTTTTAAAAAACCCAAGTTACTAGTTTTTACAATACTCTGAAATAATGATAAAAATGACCCATGAAGACAATATGAAAACAGCCAAACAAATTATGGCAAAGCTGGGAAATAACTCAGCACCATGAACTGGTTGGCAAGGTATGTCTTCTAGAAATGCAAAGAACTACTTTGGTGTTTTTTTTGTTTTGAGATAGGGTATTGCTATATAGTGCAGGCTGGCCTGGAACTCAAGGTGATCCTCCTGGTTCAGCCTCCAGAGTGCTGGGATTACAGGCGTGTGCCACCATACCAGGCAGATCCCGATTTCATTTTTTTTTTTTTTTTTTTGGACCTGGGCATTGAACTCATGACCTCCCACTTGCCAGGCAGGCACTCATGCCACTGAGCTATATCCATGGCAGACTCTGACTTTAAACATCAATTTATTTTTCTTAAATACAAAAACTCAACTTGTAGTTTAAACTCTATGAACAGAAAATAAAAACCTTATTTAACACACAGGTAACAAATACTAACAGTTTCAAATTATAACCACTTAAGGAAGAAAAGAAAAGTGAAGTAGACATTAATGAAAGAAAAGGAAGAAAACTTGACTAAAAACCAAAACAAAACAAAGCCCTAAAGAGAGAAGTAGAAAAGCAAAGAAAGAAGAGAGAAGAGGCAGACAATCTGAGGGGCCCAGAGATACCGTAGACCCTGACAGGGAGCAAAGGCTTAGTGATCTGAGAATGTCAACTTGAGAGAACAGCTTTTCTTAACACTCTTTCACTGAGATATGACACTCTAAGTTATCAATTTCTTACTATGGTTCCAAAAACGTTGTTTCAGTTAGTGTACCGTTTTTCACAGCTCTTTGGTCTTTATCATTAGCCTTTCCGGAATCCCTTAAGTGGATTTAATTTGTGAACTATAAAAGAATCAGTAAGAGCAGTTTCTTACTCAGGGATAAACTAAGTCTCTAAAGAAAGAAAACCCCCATCCTGGATATGTAAAATCGTGTCCGCCTTGAAACAATTAGGTTAAAAAAAGGAGCAGAGTCATAGACAGTATTTACTTTGCTAGTCCTGAGATGTAGCTTACTGCTTCCCAACACAGATGATAATTAAAAGGCCACTTTTTAAAAACAAAAGCAACCCAGGGCCAAGGATATAGCTCAGCAGTACATGTACCTGCCTGGCAAGTGCAAGGTCCTGAGTTCAATTTCCAG